>JAHKKF010534124.1:0-48926 GCA_019740295.1 Labeo calbasu
AAAAGTAATGCGTTACTTTACTAGTTACTTGAAAAAGTAATATTATTATGTAACTCGCGTTACTTGTAATGCGTTACCCCCAACACTGTCAGTGGTTACAGAATACGTTACCTGCGGTTATTGCTTCAAAAAGGGGTCACACCAGTTACCGAAAGCAATGATTCACATACTTTTGCAACTCGCAAATATTTAACACTGGATCATGTTTCTCAGTAAATAAATGACAAAGTATATTTTTGGTCTCATTTGATTGGGTTCTCTTTCAGGACTTCTGTGAAAATCTGGTGATGTTTTGTGTTATATTTATGCAAAAATGTAGAAAAGGGTTCACAAACTTTCAAGCAGCACTGAATAAATGTATGTGTATACTAAATGTATGTGTGTGAGTGTGTGTATATAATTTATATATTAAAAATATGTACATACATTTTAAAAATGTATAAATACAGTTTTTTTTAATCTCATCCAAGTATGTTTTTTTAATGGTTATAGAAAAGGTTTTATTATTTTATGGTGTTTTTATAGGCATTTGACCACATTTTAGCAGCAGTTGAGGACATTTGTGGACGTATAGGAGATAACTGGTGGACCAGAGGGTAGTTTTTCCTCAGTTCTGTATATATATTTAAATATTAATGAAAATAATATAAATATATAATTAACACAAATCTCATTTTTGATCTCTCTTCCAGTTGGAACAGGTTTGAGGAAACTTATATCAGCTGGTTATTGATGAAACCTAAGGCCAGAAAGAACAGAGACTACCTCTTTAGTATTTTTCACAAACTCAATCTGGAGGACGCTGTTAACTACGTCAGTGAGGTAAGAGCATCATTTGGTTTTATGTATTGCAAATTATTGTCATTTGTTTGGTTATCTCAAACTGCATGTGTTTTTTGTCACAACAAAATTTGCAATAGTTTCACATAATCGTATTGGTGTTTGCTTGTGTACTGTCAACAAATATCATCAGAAACGTATGTAACCTCTTTCTTTCTTCATGTAGGGTGAACGCCAAGGTTCTCTGGCCTTTATTCGTAGTGATGAAGCGGCCAACGTAGACTTCAAAAAACAATTTGGTTCAGAATTTTCAAATTATGAGCTTGGAATCGAAAATTTCTCAGTAGCCTCTATTGTGTAAGTGAACTTACTATGTTTAATACACAGTTAAACATAAATGATCATGAAACAGTTATGAGTAATGAAGGAGAGGGATAATCACTGTCTGGACAAAACTCTGCATGTCTAGATGGTGAGACATGGCAATAATAAAAAAAAAAGGTTTTGTCTCTTGTCAAATAGAAAAGACACTATTCCCTCGGTATCCCTGAACATCTATGGGCAAGACAGGAAGAATGCGGTGGATGACACAAATGCCCATCATCTTCTACAGCAGCACCTGTACAGGAGCAGAAAGCATGTATGAATTGCTCTTCTCGCACAGAAATGCATATAGTTTGCATCTCATTTGGCTCATCATTTTCTCTCTTTCTGAGCAGCACCGTCACAAGTACAGTCGCAGTCACTTCAGCATCAACCAGAGTGAGGATGAGGTGCAGGAGATCTTCCAGAGGACCATGAGGAGCCGCCTCGAGTCCTTCAAATCAGCTAAGATGGGTGTCAACCAGGCCAAGAAGATCACAAAACACCACAAGAAGGAGCTAACTCACAAGGTATTAGACCTATATGATGTCTCTTTCACCTGGATCACTCAATTAGAGTACTGCATCTCTGAATTTATACATATTTTCAGATGGCTAATGGACACCCAGACGGCAAAGGCCATCTGTATGGAGATGAAGGTAACAATATTTTTTATTAGCATTGCTTATTAGTATTTATGACACTGAGCGGCTAGCTAAAATATGTCAATTTGAATTTGAAATAAATATTAATAAACAAATAAATAATTTAATAGCAGTGTAATAAATAAATACACTTGTATATAAAAATATATAAATGGTAGATAGATAGATAGATAGATAGATAGATAGATAGATAGATAGATAGATAGTTTAATATATATATATATATTAAATATTTAAAAATATTTAAATTAAACAAATTATATCTTCATATATATATATTTGTACATATATAAAAACCATAACATAAAAATGTAAATATTATATAAGTAAATCTGATTAAATAAATGCATATTTTAAAACATTAATATATGCGTTACATTTTTAAAACAAAATGTAAAAATTACATTAAATTGTTTAAATAAGGAAATTTTATATATATATTATTTTATATATATAAGTGTATGCACTATAATGAAATAAATAAAAAATTACATTAAGACAAAAGTATTTAAATAAACACATAAATAAATATTATAATTTATTTAATAATAGTGTAAAAATAAATACACCTGAATATAAGAATATATAAATGATCGATAGATAGATGATAGATAGATAGAAAGATCTGTCTATCTGTATCTGTATCTGTATCTATCTATCTATCTATCTATCTATCTATCTATCTATCTATCTATCTATCTATATATATATAAATATAACATAAAATGTACAAATTATTATATACATAAATCTGAATAAATGAATGCATATTTTTAAATATTAATATACGCATTACATTTTTAAAACAAAATGTAAAAATGACATTAAATTGTTTAAATTAAAACAGGAAAATTTTATATATATTATATTTTTAAGTATATGCACTGAAATATAATGAAATAAACTACAATGAAATTAATAAAAAACTACATTAATATAAAAGTATTTAAATAAATAAATAAATACATAAATAAATAATAATCTATAATTACTTTAATAATAGTGTAAAAATAAATACACCTGTAGATAGATAGATAGATAGATAGATAGATGCATATTTTTTATTTCATAAATTTTAAAAATGACATACACAAATATATATATATATATATAGATAGATGGATGGATGGATGGATGGATGGATAGATAGATGATAGATAGAAATGCCATTTTTCCACTATTTATTAATCAGACTTTTCTCTAATTATCAGTTATTCACAAAGCATGATTTTGTGTTTTTAGTTGACAGTGCTGTCGGGAGCGAGATTATCAATAGTACTTTTATGAGAGACACGTATACAGTTGGAGGTAAGAAAAAGGTTTGAACAGATGTTGTTTTGTACATAAAGAGCAATAAATCTATAGGCCTACAATATAGTTTACATATGTAGCACATTTGCATAAGAAGCTGAGGATTTGTGTATGTTTCTTCCCTATCTCATTGAAGCTGGCATAGAGAATCCAGTATTCTTGCCAGATATGGACAGTCACAGCAGCTTACCCTGGCTAATGGAGACTGAGGCTGTCGCACCTTCCCAGAGGGCCCAGCGGCGCCTACCCTGGACACCCAACAGACTCCGGCGCCTTGCACCCATGAGAATCAGCACCTGCTCCACAGACTCCTTCCTGATGGCTGATGTCTCTTTAACTCTGGAGGAACATGATGAACTGCCTCAAACAGACCATGATGACTTGTAAGTACACATCCATTGGTTTACCCACACAATACAGATGTATTGTTACTCACCATGTGTTTTTATGACTACAGGCGACCAGTCTTTGAATAGATACTTCAATAGTATACAACAATAATGCGGATTGCCACAAAGCACATCCATAGCCATGGAAGTGCCTGTACCATTTACAGATTCAGTCCAAAACTACAAAATCGAAGTGGAACTGCTGAATAGCTAAAGGAAATCCTACTAAAACCGCCAAACGCTAATGAAACAGCATGGACCAAACCCTCATGGATGTTTTCTCATGGATGAATCCATTTAGGGCAACATATTCATGTACTATTGAGTGCGTACAGCAGTAGAAAAAGAAAAGCGAATCCTTTCAAAGTTTTCCAAGTGATGCACCTGCCTTTTCCAAATTTTCTCTATATGATTTTCAAAATGTAAACACCTTGTGAAATGGTTGGTCAGAAAGAGTTTCCCACATGTGCTGATGTATTTTCAGCTTCAGTTTACATCACTGCCATGATGAACATTGTTGCTACTTGCTATCTCTAGTAAGCTTTAACTGCTGAAAGGTTAGGGGGTTTAATTAGGGGTCAACTGATTATCGGTGCCGATATTAAGCATTTTTAATGGTTATTAGTATCCGCCATTTTCAAAACTGATTTGCCAATAAAATTATTTAAAAGCATTTAAAGAAAGGTTTCGTCAGAGCGCTTGTTATTCGTAATTTTGACATTCTTTTTCATTTTTACTCCAGACTAGGGCTGCCCTTGACTAAAGATTTTTCTGGTTGACTAGTAGTCGCTCATTTTAAGCATTGTTCAACTATTAGTCACACATTTATTAATAAACCATAAAAATCATAATAATGAGCCTTTAATTGCATACATAGCCTGATATGTGCTCAAGTGCACACAAAAGAAAGCTTGCCACAGTGCACTGGCAGATATAATAATTATGAATGTTCCATGGAAAAACAGCAAGTAGACTGCATTAACCTTTTAATAATTGATTGCTAAACTAGTGCTTTCTTTGTTTTTGGCTTAGGAGATAAAGTAAGCGACACTGACTCGTCATCTCTGCAGTAGTGATGCGCCTGTATGCATGTTTCATAGGGATTACATAATCTGAGAATATTTGTTTTCTATTTGAATTGGTTCATTTAAAAGGAGATGTAGATGTGTTTATGATGCATGTAAGGCAAGTATACACTGAGTTTCGAAGTTTCGTGCTCAAGTTCACAGAGACAGAGAAGACAGAAAGCACATCCTGTTTGCTTTCATTATTTTACAAAAGCACAACGTTTCGTTGTTTTTCAGAGTGCATACAAATAAATGCAGTCTTCAGATTCAAAAGATGTATTACTTTTAAGTATTTTAAGAGCAATTGACCGCACCAGCGCCTCCATCTGTCATGCAGTGAACACACTACTGTTCAGCTTCCACACTCTGCACAGACACTTCAATAGCACACATTTTTCTACTTTAACATTAGATTGAGCAGCCATGTAAAGTTGCTACTACATACATCTTTCAGATGAAAAGCCATATTTGAGGTCGATGAATGATAGGTGAGCATTTGAAGTCCTGCCTGATGTATATATTACCAAACAGACCAGCCGTTAATGATCTGTCCGTCTGACTTTGCCACTTCCTGTGTATTTTATTTTTCTGCGACTAAGCGACTAATACAATTTTGGTCGACCAAGCCTCTTCTCGTCGACTAACGGTTACCCGACTATTAGGGGGCAGCCCTACTCCAGACTCTGTTCAAAATAACAGTTATCGGTCTACTTAGTCTGCAACAAACAGTATCGGCATCTGCCCTGAAAAACACATATCAGTCGACCCCTAGTTTTGGTCAACTTTTAGGAATAAACTAGACTATAGATAGTCTCAAAGCTAATAGACACTAATTATAAGCCTCAAGTTTTGATCTTTAAAAAATGGTGTTGGGAAAAGGTTGAGAATGTGTTTTGTGCAATAATGCTTATGTAATATTATGGAAGCTGCCATGGAATAAAAAAAAAAAAAAAAACTAATTGTGATTACTTCTAATCACTACCTGAGACTATGTACTTAGAATTGCGAGATACAAACTCAGGCTGCGTTTACACTAGTGCGTTTTCGTTTTAAAACGCATAACTTTTGCTACGGTTACGCTTGCCGTTTACACTACCCCGGCGTTGTTAACCCTCGAAAACGGAGACTTTTGAAAACGCTGCAGACCCTGTTTTAGTTTGAAAACCCTGGGGTTGCGTTTTAGTGTAAACGGACCAAACGGAGACTTTTGAAAACGATGGCGTGACTACCCAAAATACAAACTTAGAACTGTGAGGAAAAAATCTAAATTGTGAGAGAAAGAGCCACAAACCTTTTTTTTTTTTTTTATTTTTTTTTAAATTCCATGGTGGAAACAGCTTCCACATAATACTGTATAAAGAGAGCAAAGCCATGTAGTCTTTCGCAAGATCCAAACTTTACCATTTTGTAATGGCACTTTACCACAGTGATGTCACCTCTACAATTCACATTCTTCCATGTATTGCAATATGCAACTAAATTAATGTGGAATGTATTAAGTAAATCATTATATGGAGTGAGTTTTTCCCTCATAGAAGTCAGTGATGTTAGTATTTTAGTCTGTGAGTAAATGAGGTGTAAACTGTTACAAAGTATGTGTATGGAAAAGGTCCTATTAACTCAGTGGGTTGTGTTATTCAAGTAATGTATTTTATTTTTAGAGGCATTGTACTTTCCTTTGTGGGATTAATAAAGTATTTATCAACATTTCTATGTATGTAATTTTACTGTATTGGCCATTCTCGCTTCAATCGTCTACGTATGAATACATTTATAAGATAATATTAATTTGGGGAAAAAAGAAACTTAAGCTACATCAGTGTTGTTTTAATATTTATATACTATTACATTATATAATTTGAGATATTTTCAATTAGCTTTTATTTTCACACTTTCAGTTCTTAACTGAAGAAACTGCTGTTTAATGAATAAAATATATATTTGTATATAGTTTTTTATATTTAGCTTTAATTTCCATATTCAATTTTTAAAATGAATCATTTTACTTCAGCTTAATTTCAAATAATCAAAAAAGACTTTTAATAATTAATTACACTGACCTACTCCTTTCTTGCACAATAAACAAAAATGCACGTACATTCAATATTTATTCATATGTATCATTTTTGTCCAAGACAAACAGTTTAAAAGACATATCCATCGAAGTTTGCATACATACAGTTTTAATTAAAATATTGACAATTAAATAGAACAACCAAATAAAAAGACCCAATGAAAGACCACAATTAGAAGGGTTGAGATAAAACAAAAGAGACAAATATATATTTTAAAACTGGACAGTTCTGTTATCAGTTCATTAATATTATTTCATCACACTTTAACTAAACCATTACATCAGAGCGCTGAACATGTGTTGCATCACAATGGAAAGAGAGCTGACTTTGAAGAATCCTATCAAGCTCCTTCAAGATTAGAAGAACCTTGCATAGCATGATAAATCTGACAGATAATGTGCTGTATTTAAAATCACAGATATAGACATTCTCATTTTAAGATCATTAAATCATCATATTAATGTAACAGTTGAATCCATGAAGTTCATTTATGAAAATGTGTCTAAAATTGGAATTTAGGCCAAATGCTAATGGCATTACCAATTCCGTTATTGCTATTTCATCACAGATAAAGAACACAGATTTGTCTTGGTTGTTAGAAATGGTTTCAAGACAAAAAAAAAAAAAAAAAAAAAACCTAAAATAAAGGGAAAACATCACTCGGGATGAGTTTCCAGGCTTCTTACGGTATAGCCTGCCTGGTCAGTGCTTGATCTATTAGTTTTGCAGTGCCAAATCCTTACAAAAAGTAGCTTTAACCCTTGTAGAAAGTTTGGTCCAGAGACCCTGTAACTGGCAAGCTCTGTGATTGAATGTGTTCTTGGCGAATAAAGAGGCACAATCACACCCACACATACAGTTTTAACACTCTTGAACACACATTATACAGTATATCATATCAATATAACTTCAATATAGGCTTGTCGGGCCCTTAAAAAGGTTGTATTTTATCTGTCTGAGAACAGCACCATCAGAAAAGGCACATTCCACTAACTCGTCTGCCCAAAGGATGAATCTTCACCTCAACGTAGTCCGAAAAAAAAAAAAAAAAAAAGAAACTCAAGCAGCAAATACTCTAGGCTTGAGGAAAACCGTTCAGACACAATTCAAATATTGAGTTCAAGAGGACTTGACGCCTTCAGGCATCTTTAAATGTGCTTGCGTGTGAATCGTCCTGTTTTATCAACTAAATGGAAATGTTTCAGGCGGTACCTTCATGTTTAAGTCAAGAAAAGTAATAAAGCGAGAGGACTGAAGGTTCATCCCTTTGTGAACTACATAATTTCGCTCATATAAATACCGTAGGACAATGCAGAGACACTCACAAACAACTTTCAAGACGAGAAAAATCTACTAGTCAATAGTCTATTGCATATTAGCCCAATTTATATTAGTCACTATAATGATTAAGATCACTATTACCATATTTTGCTTATCTTTCATAGACTTTGTTAGCAAAAATAATTGATGTGCATTATGCAGTTCGGTTATTTAAAAATATACAAATATACTTCTCTTCTGAATTAAAAATGCTTTAAGGTATCCGCAGTCCAGCTTTAAGCCAAGGGGTGGAGAGTGTCGCATCACAGTTTTAGTGGGAGGTGCCATTTAAGCCACACCCACCGACTCAAATAGCCCCGCCCCATGCAATGCCCCACCTACAGGTCTTTATTTTAGCAATTTATTCCGTGGCAACTGCAGAAGGCTGTATAAGCTGTCATCTAAAGCCAAACATGCATATGGGTGCAGGTTGTACTGATCACTCCCCTTATTCAAGTAAGTTCAAATGCTGGTAGCGGCAGAGAAGTAACAGTTCTTAACACATCGAAACAAATGAAAAAGAGCACCGAAGCCATTAGCGCAATGGAGCTAAACTCCAGTTAACTCGCCAGGACTGACATTTCATTCAAACTGTTTGAATATAACCACGTATGTGGGTTTGGTCATTCGCAAACTGAATTCTCAAATTAGCAAGCTAACTGAACTTTTTTCACACTCTGAAAATCCAAACAAGGCTCTAAAGATCGACATTTTTTCACGTGGTAAATCACTCCATACATTAAAAATGCTGGAATTTTAGCAGACAGCGTAAGTTAACATCCCCGAATTACAGCACCACACCTCTTAGCACCTTGGGCGTTTCGCCGAATCTGAGACCGTACAGCTTTTTGTTTAAGTGCAGCAATATATTTGTCAGTCATTTCTCATTCTCTCTCCACATATAAAAGCAGATGTAGTTTATGTAAAATAGCAGCTACACTGGTCAACACGTATTTGAGGCTATAGGGCAGAAAGACCACAGTGCCATTCACATTAAGGGTGATGTGAAAGTGTGCCAGAGGCCACAGAGTTAACAAATATAACCCTCCACCTATCCTACTACAATCCAAATGCCTTTACTCAGTACTCCCTGCTACCCCTGTTTTCCGAGGCACATCGGTTTGGTCTGTGTGGAATGCAGTTGAATACAGAGGGGCTATGAACAAGCAGGAGTTTGAAGAAAAGAGTTCAAAAGAAAGGGTCTGAAAGTTCAAAAGAATGTTTGAAAATTCGAACAGAATGTCTGAAAATGTAAACATTCAACGTTTCGAAAAAAAGTTTGAAAGTTTAAAAGACAATTTAAAAACTCAAAGGAGAACATCCAGATGTTTAGAAAGAAAGTTCAAAAAGAGCTGTTGAAAGTTCAAAACAATGTTTGAAAATACAAACAGAATGTTTAAAAATTCAAATAAGTTCAAAATAAAGTCTGAAGGTTAAAAAAAACTCAAAAGAGAATGTCCAAATGTTTAGAAAGTTCAAAAAGACCCACTGAAAATTCAAATGTTCAAAAGAATGTCTGAAAGTTCCAAAGAATGTTTGAAAATTCAAACGTTCAAAAGAACGTTTCAAAGTTCAAAATAAAGTTTGAAAGTTCAAAAGTCAATTCGAAAACTTACAAGAGAACATATAAATGTTTTGAAAGTAAGTTCAAAAAGACCTTTTGAAAGTTCAAACATTCAAAATGTCTGAAAGTTTGAAAATCAAACAGAATGTTTAGAAATTCAAACAATGTTCAAACTTTCAAAAGAATGTTTAAAATTTCAAACAGAATGTCTGAAAATTCAAACATTCAAAATAAGGTTTGAAAGTTCAAAAGACATTTAAAAACTCAAAAGAGAGTGTCCAATTGTTTAGAAAGTTCAAAAGAAAGTCCAAAAGTTTAAAGGAAAGTTGAAGAGTAAATGACCCAGGACTTGGTATAGTCAGTTCTACATTAGTTCAACTATTCAAATTGCCCTTAAAAACAAAAAGACCTTAATAACAACAGTTTCAACAGCTAAATATCTGTCCAACCTATGTACACGCCACTTACTTTAAATATATATCTAAAACATACCCCAATAGAATTGCGTTTTAGGGATATTTCCTATAAAACAGGCACTTTGTCTCATTTGACTTTTTACATGAAAGGTTTGTCCAAGATCTCTTGACAGCAAACTGAGTCTTTTCCATAAAACATACCCATGAGAATAACCATCTCCTCTGTAAACTCAACCCTGCATTCCAGCCATAAAACACATGATCCATTACAATTCAAGTTCTCTTACACAATGCCACATACAACAAAACGTTTTTAAAATTAAAGCATTCACTCGTAAGGTACGGTTTGCATTGTATAATGAAAAGTCTACTACAGAGCCGTCAATAATTGGCTTATTGCACTAAAAGGCTTATGGGACAGTGTTTGTCAGAGTTCACAGGGCTAAAATGTGAAATTAAGAAACAGATAAGTTAAATAGATCATTTACAGATGCGCTATTGACAATGCGAGCAAGCAACATTATAAAAAAGCTCATGAATGAGAATAAAATGTCTAACAGCTGTAAAGTTAATATTAATGGATGACGTAAACCTCTGAGTAGCCTTAGGTGGAATTACAAGTGCACGCACATCCATCAAACGTGTCATGGTCACGCTCCGACTGATTCGAACGATTGCGTTGTAAGCACACAAGAACCGAATGAGGCACAAAGTATTCAACCCACATACATAAACAGTTGACTATGTGGAAACTTTTTGCCAACCCTTGAGTTTCAAAGTTCATCTTTTGGTGATTCTGCAGTCTTTAGCTAATCTGTCACCTCTGCTAAATGAGCGAGCTGAAGAGAAAGCCGTCAGGAACCGCAAAGAATCAACGGTAGGCGCAACATTTTCCAGACAGCGTGTTGACTAGAAAGTTAATGTATCACAGACGTATATAGAATCCTTTGAAAGACTGTTGGAATTGGAAGAAAACTGGTGCCTCCAATGTTCAAAAACAGAATAAGACATGGAAACATGGAAAATGACATTCCTGACTGACAGGAACAAAATGGAATGACATTTCAGTTGTCTTGGTTTTTTTTTTTGGAGATGCTTGATTTAGCCGGAAAAGCATGTTTACTATTAAGCTACTTGTAAAACATCAAGAATGGTCTCAGATTAGCGCAACAAATGTCCAGACAGTGGAGGACCTACAGTAAGATGTCATAGCAAACTTTGCACTGCCCTCTAGTGGCATTCCTCCAACAACCAACTTCTCCAAACCTAATACCTAAACCTAAAAGGTGGTCCAAAGATTAGTTTCAACTCTATTCGAACACACCCGCCAGTCATTTTTAGCTGAACCTGAAGACACTGATGTCCAGCTTCATGTGTGTTTGATTAGTTGCGAAACAAATCTCTGTAGAAGGAGAAATCCAGACGAGTAGGGCTCCTCACTCCGGTCCTAGAAATAACACTGCCTCATTCGCTGATCTAGTACGAGCTGATCAAGCAAACCTTTTTAAGCTTGGTTTTGTGACCTACATAGGCAAAATTAATAGTTAAACAGATCTATGAATCTAATAAATAATGGTATAGCTGCAATCTACATATTAAAAACAATCAGTAAGCAAAGCAGACTGGAAAAATTGGCTGTTTTTCTATTGCATAACAGTGCTAGTTCCTCCTGCAAGTTCTACATTTGGTTCTCTTTAGCAGCCTGTGATTGGGAGAAGCCCTCCTCCGCTAAGTGCACGATGACCAGCGACTGATAGGTCTGTGGTGGCTGGACTAGGCAAAGTACATGGTCCTCAGAGTGTCGTGATGGATCTGCACAGCTTTGGCCAGGGCCTGGGGGTCTCGGCCATTACTCTGGCCCGACACGTGGCTGCCTTCCGCACTGCGAAAAAGGAGAAAGAAATGAGCAGAGGCCTAAATCTAGATTTTAAATTCATTTTTCTTGACATACCAAGGCGATGTACACTACCATTCAAAAGTTTGATATTTTTTTTCCCAATGATTTCCAATTCAAACAAATACTGGTCTTTTGAACTTTGTTCATCATACAATCCTGAAAAATGTATCAGTTTCCACTGAAATATTAAGCAGCACAACTGTTTTCAAAATTGATAATAAGAAATGTTTCACAATCACCAAATCAGCATTTTAGAATGATTTCTGAAGGATCATGTGACACTGAAGACTGGAGTAATGGACACTGAATAAATGCCATTTTAAAATATATTAAACAGAAAATGGTAAAATTTCAGTTTTTACTGTTTCTGATCAAATAAATGCAGCCTTAATTAGCATTCTTCGTGTAAAAACTGATTTAAAAGTATGCTTGTTTGTTGATGCATATAGAAGTTGAAACATACAGAAATATAAAGAAGAAAAAAAAAAAAAAAATCTCCTGTTTTTAACACTCAAGAGTTGTGAAAACATATAGATCCAGTCCATTGTACGTCTTTTAGATGGCTAGCTTGAATAATTCAACTTCCTGAATTCACACCATCACTCTGAATCACTGAAATGCGAATACAGGTTCACTCTGACAAAGAAACACCTGTGGCAACCAAGAATATGCAAAGCCTAATCAAATTAAAGTGATTGACAGCTTCTAAGAGCCTTTCATTTGAATCAAACAGAACATTTCTACTTATAGACAGCAAGACGGCAATAATCTGGCCAGTAAATCCCTCACCTGTCGTGCTCTTTGTCCACTAAATGGTAGCGGGCTCTAAAGGCCACTAGGTGGGCATAGTAGGCGGGCGCAGGGATGGAAACGGAGCGGGTACAGCGCACATATGTGTGGCACAGCTGGTAGGTCAAAAGCTGGAATTCATCGGCTGTAAAGCAGTTGTCGTCCCACAGCACGTGGTAGTGCGAAGGTCGGCTTGTACCCTGAGTAAAAGAGTTTAAATAATCATTTGTGACCCTTTATTGAGAAAAATTGCCTTTAGAGTTGTCCAAATGAAAAAATTAAGTTTTTATATATTTATCATAGGAAATGTACAAAATATCTTTATGGAACATGATCTTTGCTTAATATCTTAATGATTTTTGGCATAAAAGAAAAATCGATAAATTTGACCCATACAATGTATTGTTGACTATGGCTACAAATATACCCATGCTACTTATGACTGGTCTTGTGGTCCCATTTTAATTAAATGCATTTGATTCACTTCTTCCAAACTGCGTAACTGTGAATGGGTTTAATAACTTAAATCATTTAACAGGCAATACAAAAAAGGTCTAAAATGCATTAATACAGCTGTGCTTATGTCTGTATGTGTTCATACCTGTATTCCAGCATGGCTGCACAGATAAAAGTCAAATTCATAAGGATGGGTGATATCAGTGTCCACTGTGGTACCTGCTGGTATATTACCACTGCGGCCCACCTTTAAAAATAAACAAATTAAAAAAGAAAAAAAGTGAGTGTGCGAGTTTTTTAAAAAAATTAAGTAAAAGTGAGAAAAAGCTTTTAGGAGACGTCTCTCATATTCACCCGCTCGGTGCGGTCAGCGCAGAAGAGACGAGTGTGGTGACGTTTCTGTACGACAATGTAGGTAATTCCTGGTTGATATTCCTTCTCAAGGCTGATACAAGCTTCACGTATTGCCAGCAATTCATAGTACAGCACCTAGAAATGAAGATGTAAAATGCAGTTCAAGAATACTACTGAACATGGCAGGACTGCACGAAAATGAAAAATTGTAATCTCAATTTTTAATCATGACTATAAAAAAAATTTTTTTTTAGATTTCATCAGAACTTCCACATAAGAATAAATCAAGGAAACATCAACTTGCATGTTTTTTTTTTACCTTATCTACTTTCCTATTTATCAAATAAACTAACATAATCTTTATATAAAGAAAACTGCACAAGCTTTCTCAAAAGCTAAATCACTGAAATACCTAATATTAAATCCAACTGTTCCAAATTATTCTGTTTTATTGTTAAAACAACAAAATCAATTTGTATTGTGGCACCCTCTGTGAGAAATATAAGAAAAATATTGCAGCGGTGTTCGCTAAATTCCAAAATTACATTTCTGAGTGTTTTCAGCACTTCTTTTTCCAGAAAAAAATAGAACCAGGTTAAGAAGAAAATGTATCCATTTAAGTGAAAAGCTCTTGTTGGGAGATTTAAATTCTTGAAACCGAGCAACCACAGTCATTAAAACCTATGGAGTTTTGTTACCAACGCAACATAATGCAGGGATAGTTCAGCCAAAAACAAAAATTGCCATTATTTACTCACCCTCACACAAATTTAGATATTTTTGATGAAATGTAACAGCTTTCTCACCCTGCATAGACAGAAATACAACTACCACGTTTAAGACCCAGAAAGGTAGTAAGGTTATCAATAAAATGGTCCATGTGACATCAGTGGTTCAACCGTAATTTTATGAAGCTACGAGAATACATTTTGTGTGCAAAGTAAACAAAAATAATGACTTTCTTGAATAATATCTTTCTTTTCTACAAAAAATATTCTCGTACGGCAAATACAGTTCACATGGACTATTTTAACAACGTCTTTACTATTTTTATGGGCCACTTCCAAATAATGTACTCACACCCTTGTCATCCAATATGATCATGTCTTACTTTCTTCAGTTGTAAAGAAATTATGTTTTTTGAGGAAAACATTTCAGCATTTTTCTATAGTGGACTTCTATGGTACCCTGTGTTTGAACTTCAAAAATGCAGTTTAAATGCGGCTACAAACGATCCCAAATGCAGTTGTAAATGATCCCAGCCGAGGACAACGATCGGTTATTTTCATAAAAATAATACAATTTATATACTTTTTAATGTCAAACGCTCGTCTAGTCTTACTCTTTTTTTGTTCCGGGTCATGACAGTTAGGGTATTTCGAAAAAGTCCCATCTCATGTTCTTCCTCAACTTCAAAAATCACCCTATATCGCTGTTTTACCTTTTTTGTTAAGGGTGTTTAATCTTCTTTGCATGTTCACTTGTGCAGCGATGTAGGATGATTTTGATAAAAAGTATTTAAATTGTTTTTTTTTTTTAAATGAAAATAACCAATTGTTTCGCTAGATAAGACCCTTCTTCCTCAGCTGGGATCATTTACAACCACATCTGGGATCATTTGAAGCCGCATTTAAACTGCATTTTGGAAGTTCAAACTCTGGGCACCATATCAGTCCAATATATGGAGAAAAATCCTGAAATGTTTTCCTCAAAAAACATAATTTCTTTACGACTTAAGAAAGAAACACATGAACATCTTGGATGACAAGGGAAATCATCCGTACATTTTTGTTCTGGAAGTGTACTTCTCCTTTAATGATTTTTGGGTGAACCATCCCTTTAAATGAAAACCAAACATTTTCATGATAAATAACCAGCTGGCAAATATAAAAGACGTTTACGCTTCATTAATCAAGAGAAATCACAAGAAATCATGATCACGATTAAAATCTGTTTTACCACCATTAGTGCTTATGAGAGTCTTTCGACCACATGCAGTGCAGGCTAAGGGAAGAGAGGGGGCGCTGGAGAGCCTCACCTGTCTGAACTGTCCCTCAGACACACCGTCTCTGTAGAAGATGATTCTGGTGGGTTTGTAGTGGGTGGACTTGTAGAACTGGATGAGCAGCTCTCGCACCATGGACGCCAGGTCCTGAATCACTTCCTGTCTGGGCCTCTGGACACGGACGGTAGCGCAGTACCTGCTGGGGTGAGCGTCCATGCTGCCCACCACCTGATCAGCAGCAAATTTGAAGTGAGAAGAAGCAGGGGAAAAAAAATTAAAAAAGTATTTCTTTAAAACAACCACAGCTGTTCAACAACAGTAACTTTCAGGTTCATAATGAGGATATGATTTTAAGTTTTGCAAATTAAATTACTTTTTTCTTCACAAATGTGTATGATGTGATGAAATAGTAAAGTATATGACATAAAAGGTGTGTATTTCTCACAGCTGCAATGGAGGGTTTCTTGCCGTCTCCTGCGGGCGGATGAGTGACATCGGCTCCCAGAAAAATGACAGGCTGCTGGAACACAGATGGGCTGAAAAACAAACAACAAATACACATAAACATTGTATCAATCAAAGAAACCAAGATTTCAGTGTAAATAGGATTATTTTATTCTCTTACCGCTGATGGGGTACCAGTATGTTGTTGATGCCACCCAGTTTGACATTGATCTTGAGACAGAGATTGGAGAGCGTCTGAGGGGAGGTTTTCACCACGTTCTTCACCTGAACGCACTGAGTGGCCATTCCCAGAAGAGTGTCTCCAACACGTTTCACTTCCGCTGGAGAAGAAGAGCACAGAATTTAGTGCAACAGTGAAGATCTCACAAAATATATCATAGACACCATATTTAATTCATTTAAATCTGACAGGAGCAAAATCCAAACTTAAAGGAGAAGTTCAAAGTTCAAAGTTTAAACTGCATTTTAGAAGTTCAAACTCAGGGGCACCATAGAAGTCCGCTATATGGAGAGAAAAATTATCTGTATATTTTTGTTCTGGAAGTAAACTTCTCCTTTAAAGACCAAATAAACATCTGTCCATATATAGTTACCGTAGACGGGAGTTTTCCCAGGCAATATGACGATGATGAGTTGGAGGCCAGCGTAGGTGTTTTTCAGGTGGCGGAACATGGGCTCCACATTATCTGCTCCCTGAGCATATTTGCAGAAACATGGCTGGCCTTGTATGGGCATCCCTGCATCCTTAGAGATCTTCCGCAGCTGGTCTGTAAAGCCCCTGCAAAAAGAGAGGAGAGGCACGTCAGTATTTCTGATTTAATTCTATTACTAAATGGTGCTTTGTTAATAAAGATGGAAAAAGCTTTACTTGAGAACTTCCTCTCTGCATTGTCTCTGAGTAGCAAAGCAAGCAATGGCCCACATCTTGATCTCCACACCAGTATGAAACTGCTTGCCTCTCATGTCCCACACTCCATGACTTGGGGTGGCTACTGTACGATTCTGTAACGCATACAAAAGTTGTCTTAATTTGTTGAGATCAAATGTGACCCTGGACCACAAAACCAGTCATAAGGGTAAATTTATAGATTTATACATCATCCAAAAGCTGATGCATGGTTTGTTAGGATAGGACAATATTTGGTTGAGATACAACTATTTGAAAATCTTCACAAAATATCTTCATGAAACATGATCTTAATATCCTAATGATTTTTGGCATAAAAGAAAAATTGACCCACAATGTTTTTTTGGCAATTGCTACAAACATACTTGTGCTACTTAAGACTAGTTTTGTGCTCCAGGGTCACAAATAATATATAAACTCAAACAGTATAATGTTTGGCTGAAGCTGCAGTATGTATTTTTATACAGTTGTCATGATATAATTATTCATGATTATTCACAATTTAACACATAAAACTATAAAGAAAAACACATTTTTCAAATGCAAAAGCAAGATATTCAAAAAGACAGAAAAGCAAGCAATTAAACACGAGCAACAATCCTCATTCCATTTAAAGAAACCCACACAACAACCCACATTTAGACATTAAAATTAGTACAAGTTACATTATAATATTAAATGTTAAACTCAATCAATGACTAATTTCTAGCCTCTACTCAAACACAAACACACATACGTTGCATGAGTGAAAAGGAACGGGTACCATAAAGTGTTCAGAGCTCACCCTGCCGCCGTACTGCAGCATAGGGGCGGGCAGGACACGACCTGTCACCTCCGCCATCTCGTCCCGCACACGGAACTGGAACTCCTGCACGAAGGGGTCCGAGTTGTAGTTGGCACTGCGCACCTACGGATTCAGAAAGATTTAGAATTTGGACTTGCCTGAATAGCTTGAAGAATTTCCATGATACCAACATTTTGGTAGTCTACATACTTGACAAATTACTGCAGCATCAGACAGTGACACACTGAACTTACCAGTCTGCTGATCTCCTCTTGTCTGTCCGGTGCTGAGCGGGCCGTGGCTTTGATCATGGTGGAGGTTTGGTTGTCTGTTAATTTTTTAATGCAGCGTTGGCCTGCCACAATGTTGCACACCTGAGTGATAGAGAGGTCGGTCAATTTTTGAGACATCTAAAAAGCTTCTAAATGTGCTATCTAATGTCTAGAAATAAATCTGTAAAATATTAAAGAGATGGTGGCTGTGGAAAGAAATGGTAGCTAATGTAATTGATTAGATATCTTGACTCTCACCTCCAAAGGCAGGTATGTGTGCTTTTGCTCCTGCCCCACTTGCAGGCAGGGCAGATGGGGGTACTTGAGCTGTAAGTTGTACTTTTCCCTGAAGTATTGTGCCACAGTTCTCTCCACGGTCTGTCCATTTTCTAACTGTAGAGGAAACCTGACAAAGTAAAACAAAAATTAAAACGAAAATTAACCAGGAGATGGAGTGGGTAACTTTAAACAAAAAAAGTATGACACAATTCTGAAAATGGTTTCTTCAGTTTTTGGTTCTTAAAGGAATTGTTCACACAAAAACAAAAATTAGCTGAAAATGACTCAAGCTCAGCCCATTGAAGAGTTTGTTTGTTCATCAGAACAGATTTGGAGATCCACAGTGGATAGGTGCCGTGAGAATGAGTCTCCGAACAGCTGATAAAAACATCACAATAACCCGCATGAATCAAATCCATCAATTAACCTCTTGTTAGGCAAAAAGCTGCATTTTTGTAATAAACAAATCCAAGTCGATTTAACTTCCAAACCATCAGTTATGGCCGAAATACATGTCTATAATCCATAATCACGCTTCCTCCACTTAAAGGAGAAGTCCACTTCCAAAACAAAGATTCACATATAATGTATTACCACCTTCTCTTCCAAGATGTTCATGTCTTTCTTTCTTCAGTCATAAAGAAATTATGTTTTTTGAGGAAAACATTTCTGCATTTTTCTCCATGTAATGGACTGATATGGTGCCCCGATTTTGAACTTCCAAAAAGCAGTTTAAATGCGGCTTCAAACGATCCCAGCCGAGGAAGAAGGGTCTTATCTAGCGGGTCTTATCTATGGGTAATTTTCATTTTAAAAAATACAATTTAAATACTTTTTAATCTCAAATTCTCGTCTCGCCTTTCTCTCCATGAACTGTGCGTTCTGACTCAAGACAGTTAGGGTATGTCAAAAAACTCCAATAGTACTTTCTCCATCAACTTCAAAAATCTTTTCAAAATCATCCTACATCGCTGCAGAAGTATCAACCCAGTCTTTGTAACATGAACATGCAAAGAAGATCAAACACCCTTAACAAAAAAGGTAAAACAGCGATATAGGATGATTTCGAAGTTAAGGGAGAACATGAGATGGGAATTTTTCGACATACCCTAACTGTCACGAACCGGAACAAAAACAGTCCAAGCAGAGTAAGACAAGATGAGTGTTTGGCATTAAAAAGTATATAAATTGTACTTTTTTAAGATGAAAATAACCGATCGTTTCTCGACTGGGATCGTTTACAACCACATTTGGGAACATTTGAAGCCGCATTTAAACTGCATTTTGGAAGTTCAAAATCAGGGCACCGTACCAGTCCATTATATGAAGAAAATGCTGAAATGTTTTTCTCAAAAAACAATTTCTTTATGACTGAAGAAAGAAAGACATGAACATCTTGGATGACAAGGGGGTGAGTAAATTATTTGTAAATTGTTATTCTGGAAGTGGACTTCTCCTTTAAAAAGTTCATCCCCTATTGTCCTCTCACATCGAAATCCACCAACATATTTGTTTAGAAAGGTTTTAGACTGTTTTCACTTGTAAAAATTCTGTGGATATTTCTGTGCACAGAGAAATCTGTGCAAATTTCTCTCTTGATTGAGATGAGACGACTGGAGAAAGCAACATTATGAATAGGGGACTTTAGAAGCAATAGTTTGAACTTAAAATATCTTAATCACAGATTAGTTTCCTACAAGCATGCAGCTTTTTGCTTCACAAGACAACTGATTGATTAGAGTCATGTGTATTACTTGTAGATTGCAATGATTTTTTTTATCAGCTGTTTGGACTCTTATTCTGATGGCATCCATTCACTGCAGAGGATCCATTGGTGAGTGAAGTAGTGCAAGAATATAATAAAAACATCACAGATTTATTGACCTGTCTGTTATCTGAGACACAATCAAACCTCACATTATCATAAGAAATATGCAAGGAGATGCATATACAGTACACTTACGTCTGGTGGCTGGCTGGGCGGCGAGTAACATTACACACCCTGTACTTCCTCCGCATGGTGCCACAGTGGGTGACCTCAACCTTTAAACCTGATGAGAGGAGAAGATCAAATTTACACCACTATAGAGATGCAACTGGTCAGTTTACAGCTCAGAGTATTCGGACTATTAAATACAGTACACATTATGTTTCCTCCCAAATTGCAAATTTAATATACAAAAATTAAAGAAGTCACTTACACATCTTTGTGTTTCCATCGTGTTGTTGTTGTTTTTTTTTTTTTTTATTACTATTTTACCCCAATATGTACATATAAATATGTGGATGGAAACCTGGCTACCAATTTGTAATATTTACATTTACGCATTTAAAATTTATGCATTTAAAGTCTGTAATAAATTTATTCCTGTGATGGGAATTTTCAGCAGCCCTTACTCTAGTCTACAGTGTCTCATCATCATTCAAAAATCACTTAGGCTATGTTCATACTTGGCGTCTTTTTTGACAAGGGCGCTTTTTTTATTTTAAAAAAAAAAATCTGGCAGCGATGCAGCCGAGGGCGTCTTTTGTTGCTATAACAACAGCTGCAACAGAATGAATGTCGAGAAATGTTGAGAAAAGAGAAAGCTCGCTCTAGCGTTGGATTTTATTTTATTTTTTTTGGCATTTTTGTCTTTATTTGATAGGACAGTATTTAGACAGGAAGCGAGGTGGGAGAGAGAGAAGGGGGGCAGGATTGGGAAGGGTCTGCGAGTTTAAAAGCGCTCAGGACTTTTTTGAAAACACGGTTTACTCCATAGTATTATAATGTAAAGCAGACGCTGACAGTTTCAAAAAAGACGCCACGTGTGAACATGGCCTTATGTGCTGATTTTGTGCTCCTGCTCAAAAAAAACATTTCCTCTTATTAGAGATGTTGAAAATAGTTGTGTTATTTTTTTGAAAACTAAAATGTTCTTTCAGGATTCTTTGATGAATCCAACTTCTTCTTCAACGCGGAAGTAAGTCTATGGGTGAGACTTCTGGTTCATTAGCTGCTATGAGAAAATAATGAGAAGAATAATGTGCAGTATATAGTAAAACTGCACTAAAAACCAGCGTGTTCATAAATAACATAATACATTCAAATATTATGGTGAGACACACCAATTTACAATATCAAGCAGTGAAATGAGCTGTTTTGTTCAGCTGAAAATAGCTGGATGCATATGAGACCGGAAGCCAAACCCATAAAATTTACAAATGGCCATGCCCACTCTTACGGGAAAAGTAAGGTGGATAGAAATTATTCCATTCATACAAACCTTTAATCTCTTTGGTGAATTTGACTCTATGGGAATCAGTAAGAGGTCGAGGCTGCTCATCGATGTTGTGGATATCCAGAACCTCACACATGAACTGAATCACGGGCTGAGCTTTGTAGAATGCCGTGGCAGACACTATGGAGAAAATAAAACATGGTCAATGTTACACCAACTGTTACTTAAATAATTAACAAGTAATTTGTAAATCAAGGGTAAATCCCCCAAAAATAAACACTTTGATGCTTTTAAAACTTGGACTGTCTGTTTGTCTGACCAGTGACTGATGGAACAATGTCAATAATGGCATTATTATTTTGGCATTATTTGATCTTTTTCTTTTATCTGATCTTTTATATCCACTGAACAACATCCAGATCATGCAACTGGATAATTCAGACCAAAATGTGTTTTGCCTTATAACACTTTGACTTACCATCAATGTTCAACATCATCTTCCACATAGCTGGACGCACTGATTGGTGAAAGCCAAACCACACCTCCCTCCCCCCACCCAGTGGGTGATCATAGCCCTCGGGGGAAGAGAAAAAAGATCGTCCCACTGGGGTGTACCTGAAGTGAGAGAAGATAAACACAGCTATAACCTGCAGAATAAACATGTGCACTCCTAAATGACCTTTATCCAGCGGCTTACTGTTTATGCTACATTAATCTACGACAAGACAAAAAACACTTTCAATCTCATTTTACTAGTTATGCACTGTATAAAAGACATAATAATCACTTAATGCTTTTCTAATTGTATTAAATGCCCTTTATGATCAGGTAACAGTACTCAAGGGGAACTCATTACCTCATAGAGGGCAGATGGCGCATAACAACATCTACAGCATGTACGGGATTGGTGCTGATTGGCTTATCCAGGTTCAGAGGATCAGGTGTGCTCCTTCCAGTAAGGACCTCATGCAGCAAGTGCCAACTGACCAGTGACACAAACTTAATGGTGACCTTGAACAGCCTGTCCTTCCCACCTTCACCTGGCAAGGTCACATCCAGGTCCACCTACAGATATTACACAAATTAACACATAATATTTAACGCAATTTTACAAAATGTGTTTTATTCAGTCATACCGGTTAAAATAAAAGACATGGTCATGAAAATTTTTCTGAAATATAAGATGTTCCCATATATATATTTTTTTAAAAAATTATATTATATATTTTTGTAAAAATGTGCAAATGCATTAAGGCTGTGCAAAAAATTGCTTCTGTTTAATTAAGATAATTAAAATGAAATAAAATGTTAATGCAGCACAATTGCGAAATCCTGTCACAAGTATTTTCATTGTATTTAATCAATTTAAATTTATACAATTTATACAAGTTATTTTAATTAATTAATTAATTAGCATTTTTTACACTCATTTCTTTCTATTTTTGGATTATATGAAATGAAATTAATTTGTGTCACTACGTATGTCCATATTTTTAAGGTATTACTTACGTAATTACATACAAAAATATAATAATCAAATACACGTATCAAGGTTTAATTACTGTAAAGGTACTTTCCACCAACTCTGGTACCCATTTATATGTCTTACCCCCCCTGTGGCCACTGGTAACGGCTGGGCGGTGTAAAGGCTTCTCTTTCCATCATAGACTGGTCTTCTGTCCCCAAAGATTGTCACCTTAAAGTGCTGCACCATGGAATCCACCACCTCCCTAGAAGCCATCACAGAATGGGTCATAATAGTGATTGTCATAGATTTAAAGGAATAGTTCATTCAAAAAGGCCTGGCCATCCAAGATTTAGCATTACACTACTTGCCTACTAATGGAATTAACGGGTGCCATCAGAATGAGAGTCAGAAGAGCTGATATAAACAACACAATAATCCACAACATGATTCAAGTCCATCAGTTAACATCTTATTAAGTGAAAAGTTGCGAATTCTGACAGAAACCATTCACTGCAGAGGATAAAATTGGTGAGCAAGTGATGTAATGCTAAATTGTTCATCTTTCATTAAGTTTTCATTTTTGAATGAATATTCCTTTAATGAATCTAAACAAGATTTTGTTTATTTTGTTTTCAGTTTGACTATACAGATTGATTAATGCACAAGTGTTTTGTGGTGGAAAAAAGTTACAACAAAATACAGTTAAAGTCAAAAGTTTACATACACCTTTGCAGAATCTGCAAAATGTTAATTATTTTACCAAAATAAGAGAGATCAAACAAAATGCATGTTATTTTTTTATTTAGTACTGACCTGAATAAGATATTTCACATAAAAGATGTTTACGTATAGTCAACAAGAGAAAATAATAGTTGAATTTATAAAAATGATGCCATTCAAAAGTTTATGCTTGACTCTTAATACAGTGTTGTTACCTGAATGATCCACAGCTGTGTTTTTTTTTTTGTTTAGTGATAGTTGTTCACGAGTCCCTTGTTTGTCCTGAACGGTTAAACTGCCTGCTGTTCTTCAGAAAAAAATTCTTCAGGTCCCACAAATTCTTTGGTTTTTCAGCATTTTTGTGTATTTGAACCTTTTCCAACTATGATTGTATGATTTTGAGATCCATCTTTTCCCACTGAAGGACAACTGAGGGACTCAAATGCAACTATTACAGAAGGTTCAAACACTCACTGATGCTCCAGAAGGAAAAACGATGCATTAAGATTAGGGTAAATGTAACTTATTTTGTCTTCTGGGAAACATGTAAGCATCTTCTGTAGCTTCTGAAGGGTAGTAAAAAATGTACATATCTTCATTCTGTTTAAAAGTTTACACCCCTGGCTCTTAATGTGTCGTTTTCCCTTCTGAAGCATCAGGGAGCGTTTGAACCTTCTGTAATAGTTGCATATGAGTCCCACAGTTGTCCTCAGTGTGAAAAGATGGATCTCAAAAATCATACAGTCATTGTTGAGAAGGGTTCAAATACACAAAAAAGCTGAAAAACCAAATAATTTGTGGGACCTGAAGGATTTTTTCTGAAAAACAGAAGGTTGTTCAGGGCAACTGTACAGGACAAACAAGTGACTCATGAGCAACTATCACTAAAAACAAACAAAAAAAAAACACAGCTGTTGATCATTCAGGTAACAACACTGTATTAAGAATCAAGCGTTTTTTTTGTTGTTTTTTTTTTTTCCTGTTTTCTGAGTTGTTGTATAGTCGTGTAAAAATTTGTACTTATATATGTCATCAATCATTCTACTATTCTTCAGTTATTCTTGATCTGTAATTGTATGATGTAACCATCTGAGTTGGAGAAAATCAAAATAAAGTGGGGGAAAAAAAACAAAACAAAACAAAACAAAAAAAAAGAATCAAGCGTATGTAAAATTTTGAACAGGGTCGTTTTTATAAATTCAACTATTATTTTCTCTTGTGGACTATATGTAAATGTCTTTTATGTAAAATATCTTATTCAGGTCAGTACTAACAAAAAAAAAAATAACACAGACTGTTGCAGTTATTATTATTGCTTAGTGTTTGGCACCTGTTAACACGCCGAGGGCACTTTTCGGGCTTGATGTCCACCTCGTACAGGTAGACATCCATTTTGGGGATGTCCACCTGGAAGCAGTTGGCCAGCAGCTTGATGGACTTCCCCATGGTGCCATAGCCTGGCCTCCGAGGTACGGAGAACAGGGGCGCAGCCCCAACGGCTCCTGTCGTGAAAATCAGTGGGGATTTCCATCAGTATTAGTTTTCAAAATGTACTATATCAGATAGACTCTCAAAACCAGTTATTATCGAAATGAAAGGGAAAAACAAAAAAAACTTAAAATCGACTAACCGACACGGTCATTATAATAATCCTGGCATTTAAATGAAATAAACCTTCACACAGACATAGAACATTACTTCTCATCTGTCAATATTGACATTTCACGGAAACATGATTAATATCTGAATTAATAATAGTAAATCACCCGTGTAATTCTTGACACTGACCTTTAAACAGTGAATGCTATTTGCCTTATCAGGAAATTTCCTCTAAATGCCTACTCAGTGGAAACAACATAACTCTCAGCATCATCACACCACACGCACTACCAATAACCCACAAGCTTTCATACGTACACACTATTGCATACCTGGGAAACAAATAAAACAAATGCACTGTCGGCTAAGATTTCACTTTCAAGTTGACTTGAACATGCAAAAATACACTTAGAGATATTTCTGACATACATTTCATATAGGCATACTCAGTGCAGCACACTGTTTTGGTGTTGCCTTAAATGTTGGGTCTATGTCATTCTTTTCAATTTCCTTTCATTTTTCTGACATCACTTCTCTGTTTTCTCGCATTGGGTAGCATATTGCGTTTCTCATCATGTCAGAGTAGGCGATACTGTTACTGCTGTTATAAAGATGCTTTAGTGGGGGTTTACAGAGCAAAACTGTTACTGAGAGAGGTGTGCAAGGGGAATTCGACTGCAACTGCTTCTTACACTTCCCAGTGTGCCGTTGCTATGCCAGTGGCACTCATGTGGCTTCTTTTCACCATAGAAACCAAGACTACACTAACAACCAATTAAAGGAAGAACAGCTGTTTCTATATATAGACCCAGGTACAAGTGATCTTTGCAGAATAAATGCACATGTGTGAACTACAAGAAGAAATCTCACCATTGTACCTTTCACACGCATTCATGCCCACATGAGTCCTTTTTTCTCACTTCATTTGAAATCCCTAGCAGTTTCTTGACATCATAGACTAAGAGGAACTACAGGTTTGACAGTGATGTGGTAACATACACTCAAATCGGTTTTAAAGGCTTTTGTTGGTCTGGTGCTTGGAGTGTAACGCTCACTTAACTGGCAAATAGGATACTGGCACGTTTACAAGGGTTTCACTCATTCAGGGACTGAGACACATCTCCTTTCTCATCATTTAATTATTTAGAGCTAGTCAAGCAAAAGAATTTAAAGATGTCTGATACTGTTTAGGCAGACAGTCTTGCACTATGTATGGGCTTCTATTAAAGGAAAAGTCCACTTTCAGAACAAAAATGTACAGATATGTACTCACCCCCTTGTCATCCAAGATGTTCATGTCTTTCTTTCTTCAGTCAATAAGAAATTAGGTTTCTGAGGAAATGATTTCAAGAATTTTCTCCATATAGTGGAATTCAATGGTGTCCCCAAGTTTGAACTTCCAAAATTCAGTTTAAATGCAGCTTCAAAGGGCTCTAAACGATCCCAGCTGATGAAAAAGGGTCTTATCTTTTGAAACGATCGAACAATTTGACAATTTATATACTTTTTAACCTCAAATGCTTGTCTTGTCTCGTCTCTGTGATGCGCATGTGTAGTCTGTGGTCAATACAGTTAGGGTATGTCGACAAACTCCCGTCTCGTTTTCTTCTTTAACATCAAAATCGTCCTACATCGCCACTTTATCATTTTTTTGTAAAGGACGTTTGATCTTCTTTGCATGTTCACTTTGTAAACACTGGTTCGGTACTTCTGCAGCAATGTAGGATGATTTTGAAGTTGGGGAAGAAAACGAGATGGGAGTTTTTCGACATACCCTAACTGTCTGGACCATATCGAACCGAAATAAAAAAACAGAGTTCACGCAGACTTGGACAAGACAGGCATTTGAGGTCAAAAAGTATATAATTTGTCAATCTGAACGAAAATGACCGATCGTTTTGCTAGATAAGACCCTTCTTCCTCAGCTGGGAGGCAGCTTTAGAGCCATTTGAGCTGCATTTAAACTGCATTTTAGAAGTTCAAACTTGAGGGCACCAATGAAGTCCATTATATGGAGAGAACTCACCCCATGTCATCCAAGTTGACAAAGTCGCAAAGAAATTAAGTGTTTTGAGGAAAATATTCCAGGATTTTTCTCCACATAGTGGACTTCAACGGTGGCTTGAAGGTCCAAATTGCATTTTCAAAGCAGCTTCAAAGGGCTCTACACAATCCCAGCCAGGGAATAAGGGTCTTATCTAGCAATATGATAGGTCATTTTCTTAAAAAAACAAAAAAAATATTTATATACTTTTTAACCACAAATGCTCATCTTGCACTAGCTCTGCAATACTCATGCATGTCTTTACGCATTGTGTGATCACGCAGGAAAGGTCATGCACAGTTAGTTCTTTGTCTGTGTATACTGAGTGGTTAAAAAAAGATTTTAGTAAGTTTTACCCTTTTTTGTAAAGGGCTTTTGACTTTTTGCACATTTGCTTTGTACGTGCATGATTACGTAATGATTACGTAAAGCTAGTGTAAGACGAGCATTTGTGGTTAAAAAAATATATAAACGTATGATTGTGTCATGACTGAAAATGACTAATTGTTTCACTAGATAAAACCCTTATTCCTTGGCTGGGATGGTGTAGAGCCCTTTGAAGCTGCACTGAAACTGCAGATGGACCTTCAACCCATTGATCCCTATTGAAGTCCACTATATCCTTGCATGTTTTTCTCAAAAACCTTAATTTCTTTTCAACTGAAGAAAGAACACATAAACATGGAACAGGAAATTTTTATTCTGAACTTCTCCTTTAAAGACAGATTGATATATTCTCAAACGTATATTCTCTGTTTTGCTGACACAGAAGTGGTCAGATAGGCTGGTTATACAAAAAACGACTTGTTTTCAATACTTTTAGTTGTCGATGTTTGTTTAAAATATGTTTAGATTTATCATTAAAGTGGAACAACTTATTTTTTTTATTATTTACAGTGTGTGAATTTTACACGGTGACTTTTCAATATAGGGGAAAATATAGTGGAAGGGTATTCTAATCTAATTATGCAAATAAAACTGTTATTTGGTCACACTGGCATAGTTAGCAAAAAGGTCTACTATGTTAAAAGTCGGGTAGGCGATTTCAGAGAGGCTAGCAATAGCAAGCTAGCTCAGAAAACATAAGATCCCACCCTTCCTGCTAATCACTCTCCAAAGCCACACCTCCTCCAAAATACATTAAACAAATTTCATAAATTGAAAGCAGGGCTTTACTCTTAATCAAATCATGATATATCCTTTTAGATTATAAAAACAGAATTCAAAAAATTCTGTTATTTGGTGGACCTAGTAAAGTTAGCCAAAAGTCAACTATGTTGAAGAATTTTTTAACAAAACATTAACTTTTCTTGAAATGTTTATTATAAAGTGATAAACAATGATTCGATTAAGTGCTCAAACAGTACTTTGGTTAACTTCTCAGGCGAATGGGCTTTTGTTGGTGAGCATCTTACCACCAGGTACTTGTATGTAAAATGATTATTTTTTGCACACTGACTTTTGGTCAAATAAATTTCTATAGGAACTTATATATAGATACACAAATGTGCAACCCCAAAATAGTAATCCATTGCCATTTTAAATTCTTACCACTACCCTTGAAACCACAAAGTTATACCGAAGACTTTAGATATGAGCAATAGGTTTTCAATCCCCTAAAATGAAATAAAATTTTGTATGAACACTTCTTCTTTTATATATTGTAAAAAGTACAGGCTATATATATATATATATATATATATAAACTCTCTATATACATGTACACAAACGCTATTTCTGTAAAAATTAAACAACGTTTTATTATATATATTACATACACGTTTATATAGATACCGTTGCTATTGTTACCTTCTTAAGCGAACGCAGCGAGTGTATGTTTACCGTCCGGTACTTGTGTGTAAAATCAATATGGACTTTAATATCTCAACCTCTTCCTTCCTTGGGACTACTACAGCTGCCAGGCCCCCCAAAAGCCCCGATACACATGTCTCGGAATCTCTATAAATTCTGAGGAATCTACAATCCCTAAAACGTCTGGTTAAATACAAAACGATTTCCACCTAAAAGTCATGCGTAAGATCGTTCAGATTGATAAAGCGGTGATTCAGTGACAGTCGTCATGGCAACGGACAATCAGAAACTCCCCCCTCCCCCAGCTACAGGCTCCCACCGGCAGTTTGAGGACTGCCGCACCTGACGCACGCAGCACCTGTGCGTGACAGCTGTGCCACAGTGACGTCAGCAGAGCAAGTGAGTCAGGATCTTCCACACACGGCGTATGATAGCCAAAAAAAAAAACCCAAACCCCTAACCAAACCCTCACGCTAATTTGGTTGCTACGCCCAAACATACACGAGCAGTAAAATGGATCTAAAAGCCTATTCTTATCTCAAAAAGCAGTTCTTAGCAACTCACCAAGGACGTTTGCTAAGCAATGAACGTGTGTTGTGCTGACGGTGGACGTAACAAAGTTAGACCGAGTCGATACGTCACAGTTCGGAATGGACAAGAATACTGAATCGGTCTGAAAACATCGAGAGCAACGTACCTGTAGTTCCGATTTCCATTCATGAGGTCTCTGTCCGGATTCTAGCCGGCTCCAGGGTATCAAATACCGGCTTAAAGTGTTTGTTTAACCCCGCTGAATATCCTCCGCAAACCAAACTACACTCCGGCTCCTACCGCGGGTGTCGAAGCGGGCCGCTCGGAGGTTCTGCTCCGGTCGGAGGTCCAAACAGCCAGCACCAAGTCAGTCAACCAAAAGGCACGAACTCCCCACGGTGTCTCCTACCGTATGCCGTAGATCCGTAATTGCTACCAGCTGACAAGCCAGAAAACGCCGAAGAAAATATTTTTAACAGCCGTCGCGAAACAGTTTGTCAGGAGGCTCGAACCATTCGCGGTGTCTTCTAAAGTGACAATCTCATATAATTTAAAGACACACACTCAGATACTAAGTTTATAGATGAATATCCGCTGCCGAGTCGAAAATGTGTCTTTTATTCCAGTCGCTTTAGTCCGAGTTTGCCAGCGGCCGTTGACGTCTCATCGACTCTGTCGGTGTGTTACCGGTTTGCCTTGGGTTTACCATCTCTGTACAGTCAGGGTGTGTTGCCAGATCTGTACAAAACAAGAAAGGTGGTCTGATAAAACTAATTCGGAACATGCGGCTTGCATATTCAAAATCAGCCTAAAATAGCCAATTTTTTAGCCTAAAGTTTCTTAATGTTTTGGGTCACTGTAAAACTGAAATATTCCCCAAACATGAAATCGCCTATATTTAAAAGCAAAAACAAGCCTAAAAATTTAAAATACACGGACATGGCAACGCTGAATCAGGGAGACCCACAGGAAATACCAAACGCAGGAAACACCGTCACTTCCTATAATGTCATTTATTTGATCCGCCTTTGATTGTTAATTAATGAGTAGTGTAAGTACATAAATGACATGAGCTCTCTATAAAATATTTTTATTGTGAAGGGGAAAAAAATCTGTTTGTATATATATATATATATATATATATATATAAATTACAATTGATTTTAGATCAGTAAATGATAATATTCCTCTCATTGTTTTACAATAACAAATCCTCCAATGTGTTCATTTGCTCTGGTATCATATCCACATGAGAAAAGGGACATACATCCTCTATGTCAAATATTACTGTATTTTATGTCGACCTTAAAGATTGTGTACCTTATTTTAATCACATTTCACTTTGAAATAGTTTTTGTCTTTTCTCTGTTTATCACATTTAGTGCTCATCTTTGTGGTAGTGTCTTACATTTTTTGTTTTAAACACTGTAAATACAAAAAAAAAACAAAAAACAAAACTGTAATACAGGTAGAAAAAAACTTTTTAATACCGTCACTGTACTACAAGCTATGATCTACAGATGGCAGAAGTGTGCTTGGCATGTATCTCATTACCAAAGAAGAAGACTGTACAGGATATATTCTGCACTGTAAACGTGAGAACTGTATCTGCTGGTTTTGATTAATCCTTTTGTTGTGCTGATGTAATTTCTACGGTGTAAAACAGAAATATCAATTAATTTAAATTAATTTTCTTTCTCAAATCATCTCATATTAAAGATTAAATAATCTGGGCACTTATCAGTGACTTACATATTGAACATATGTAAATAACTAAGCTGCATAAAGTCGCCAGAAGGTTGATGAACAACAAAAATCTCAAACCCTATGTGCTACTATATTAAGATTTGATTCTATTAGACGTGATTGATTAAGCTAAAATTCAGCTAAACCAGTTTTGAGATCAATAACTTAAACTTTGTGTATCTCACTACCACTTGGAATATTCTCTCCAGGTAAACAAAAGGACTGCAGGGTACATTCAGTTGTTTTTTCGTGTTTCTTTTCTAATCTTCCATACACACTGATAGCATAAGCACTGATTAGACAGTCAACTCCTTTCCTTTTGGTATTTTACGAATTGCCTAGGTTTTGCCTAGGATTAATTATTTTTAATTCATGCATAATGTTTCAGAGGAATGGATAAAGTCATAACCTGTTTCACCAAGCGCCCAGATGCTTCGGTCCGTCTCATCTGTTTTCCCTGGGCAGGTGGAGGCTCTATCCATTATGCTCGCTGGGCCAAAACTCTCAACAACTCTATTGAAGGTAACTCCCCTACTAAAAACAAACAAATACATTTAATATTAATTGTATGTTTTTTACATTAACTGTATTAAGTACATATTTTTAGTTTAATTGTTCATTCAAAGGTAGGATATTTTTAGTTTAATGTAATTGTTCATTTATTTCAGTGTACTCAGTTCGGCTTCCAGGTAGAGAAGGAAGAGCCAAGGAACCATTTTTTCAAAATATGCAGGAAATCATTGATGAGGTCATCGGTGTGCTTCTTCCACAACTCAAAGAAAAACCATTTGCACTCTTCGGACATAGGTTTGTAACGCTGTTGCTAAAGTAGCAGGAAATGATGACAGATTTTAAAAAGTATATATAAAATTATATGGTTTTAAATTATATACACTACCAGTCAAACGTTTTTTAAAGAAGTCTTACTATTTGAATATGTTTTATAATGTAATTTATTCCTGTGATCAAAGCAAAATTTTCAGCATCATTACTCCAGTCTTTAGTGTCACATGATCCTTCAGAAATAATTCTGATATGCTGATTTGCTGTTCAAGAAATATTTATTAGTATTATTATTATCAATATTTAAAACAGTTAAGTATGTTTTTTTTTCAGGATTCTTTGATGAATAGAAAGATCCAAATATCAGCATTTATCTGAAATAAAAAGCTTTTGTAGCATTATACACTATACCATTCAAAAGCTTGGAGTCAGTATAATTTTTATTTTATTATATTTTTGGGGAAAGAAATGATAGAAATTAACACTTTTATTTAGCAAGGATGCTTTAAATTGATCAAAAGTGATGATAAAGACATTTCTAATGTTACAAAATATTATATTTCAGATAAATGCAGTTCTTTAAAATTTTTTTTATTTATCAAAGAAACCTGAAAAATTCTACTTAGCTGTTTTCAACATAATAATAATAAAAAATGTTTCTGAAGGATCATGTGACTGGAGTAATGATGCTAAAAATCTTTGAGATCACAGGAATAAATTACATTTTAAATTATAATAAAATAGAAAACAGTTATTTTAAATAGTAAATTATTTTAAAATGTTACTGTTTTTGCTGTACTTTGGATGAAAAAAATGCATGCTTGTTGAGCAAAAGAGACTTCCTTAAAAAACCTTACTGTTCAAAGACTTTTGACTGGTAGTGTATACATTGATGTGTAGGGATGAACCATCACAGTCAATATAAAAGGCAAATATATACAAATATATTTTTATATAAATAAATAAATACCTGTTCATTTGCAATTTCTGTAGTTTTGGAGCTATGACCACCTTTGCTTTTGCGGAGCATGTAAAGAAGGTCTACAACCTTGAGCCGATCCACGTGTTTCTCTCTGGAGCATCTGCACCATATGTAAGTGTGATCTGTTCTGTATGTTGTCATATCTGTCAGCTGTAAACAGCCAGAACCATTTGTCACATGAAAACAAACATAGAGCATGATCATCCCACATATTATACACAGTGATTTCAAAAGCCCAAAAAATGTTAACCAACATATAAGTGGTATTTCCATTTTATGCGTTTTGCAAAGGAGAGATATTTTATCTATAAAAAACTATAGTTATAAAAGACTATACTTGTATGTGCAAATATATGCACATTTATGTTTATGTAATAAAATGATGAATTTTTCTGTAAGTCTGAGGTAAGACTGCAGGCACCAAAAAGAAGTCATCTGTCAGATCAGGAGTTTCTTGTGTGGGTCACTTCTATTGGAGGAACACCACCAGAATTACTGGCCAATGCTGAGCTCGCCAAACTCTTCTTACCTGTGTTGAAAGCAGACCTCTGTGTAGTGGACAACTATAGGTGGGTTTAGAAAAGAAACAGACTTCCCTTCCTTAAAGGGTAAGAAAACAACAACATATGTGTCATGAAACAAACTTACATATAATACAATATGTTTGGCAGATGTAGCAGACCATCAACACCATTTCTGTCATGTCCAGTATCGTGCTTTGATGGAAAAGAGGATGTACCCCATGACTTACAAGGTGAGTCTGACAGATAAATGGTTCAGTTTTAACTACAAAAATGTTGCAACAGCATAGTTCCGGTAAACTTAGAATTAGAAATTTTTATCACCATTTACAAGCTAAATTGATGTGCAATTTTTGTATTTGTGTCTCTTCTGCTTTACAGCTTGGAAGGACATGACAAGTGGTGACTTCACTGTGCAGATGCTTCCTGGATCTCATTTTTACTTGAAAGAAGAAGCAAATGAAAAATATATACTGGACCACATCACAAAACATCTTGAGACGGCAGAGATGGACTATCTATAGAAACTCCCTTTCATTATTTAACAGCAAATGTGATAGGTTTATGATATAACAACATGCATTCCTAATTCATATTCACTGAGGGAACATTTTTTGTGCATGTGAGAAAAATAGCAGAATAGACACAAAAGGTTAAACCAAGTAATTCCAAAAGTAATCATTCCATTAACTGTGCACTGAAATATTCCCCTGCTGCAAAAAAAAAAAAAAAAAAAAAAACCCAGCTAAAACCAGCCTAAGCTGGTTGGCTGGTCATAGCTGGTTTTAGCTGGGTTCCCAGCCTGGCTAAGCTGTTTAAGCTGGTTTTTAGCTTGTTGTTCCAGCTGGCCTCCTGAACATTTAAAGAAGTGGCCAAAACCCCTCTAAAACCAGCCTGCTGACCAGCTAAGACCAGGCTAGATGACCCGCTACTTTTAGCTGGGTTTTTTTATTTTATTTTCAGCAGTTCACTGCTGGACCAATACATCATGAATAACCTAGATGTATACAGATGCAGTAATTTTAGAGGATAAAAATGTATTATGAAAATAATTATCAAGTAATCATCTGCAAAGCTGTAAAAAAATATATATATAGCTGACCTAACTGTATAAAATAAAACACTTGGATGGTTGAATGGAAGGGGGTGGGGGCAATTAACATTTTTAAATAAAATTTGTATATAAATATGAGAAAAGTGTGAAAAATGTTGTGGGAATTTGCCTCAGCTTTACTAATCTGTTTCTAAGGTATTCTGAGTGTTTTTTAAACGTTACTGTGGGATTTTCAGGGTCAAACAAAGTCAAACTAATTCCAACCAAAGTGATTCTCGGATTGGTAAGCAATATAACAAGTATCAGTTACGTGCAATAGCTGAGACGAGTGTTAATGGAGATGCCGCGGTTAGATGATGAAACGTCTTAGTGTGTGTGTAATTGTTGAGTGTTGCTATGCTGTATAAATTATTGAATAAGCTGTTGCGTCGCCCCGTTACCATGAGACCTGCTTACTGTGTTTACTGCTGGACTGCCGACTGACAACACATCTGAAAGTTGCATCACTTTCGGTAAGTCAAATGAATGTTTTCGGTGGTTTACAAATGGCATATATATAAACTTTATTTAAATATTTAACTCTTAAATGTATATGAATACATAAGTCGAAGTAGCCTATATATTTAACAAAGTATAGCTATAAGTTTAACTTAAGACTGTGTGACATATCACAAGTACAAATGTTCAATATAGTCTCTACGTCATGAAATACATATAAACACATGATAAATATACAGGAATAAGTAAACGTTTTATATATATAATTCTGGTTATTTATGCAACAAACACATCACATACGTTGTTAATTTGCAATTATTACTAGTATTTTTACTAAACTATAATGCTTCCTAAAATACATCATAAAAGAGATGTTTACGTTACCAGAGTGAATTTAAGGGGCATTACTGATAGGGTGATTTTATCCAATAATAAAAAATAGTATCCTAATAATAATAAGCAATTGTAAAAAATAATCGTTTTATTAATATATTTGACACGTGAATAACAAACAGAGCCTTATAAAATTTTGCCATGCGTGTTACCATTTGCCTGTTTACCAGAACTGCTTCTTTTGTCTTTAATCTTGTTTCTATGATACCAGCAAACATGGCCACCCTGAGCTCGAAGCCAGGCTTGCGTTACAGTGTCTCTGACTGGGCAACCAATAATAAACAGATATCAAACACTGCTGAGTACAAGCGCAATATTTCACACGACATACGCCAGGAAGGAAGAGCTCTGCGTAATGAGACGACCAATAAGGTAATGATCGGGATGGTTGAGAGTTGTTAACAAGTCTTTTAGATAATAAATCATAATAAATCTTTTGCTGTTACTGTCATCCCATCAGACAAACTGGGATGAGTATGACAGCAGCCGGCGACTGAGTGACAGAATCAATGACGTCACGCACTGGAAGGAAAATCTGAACGCTTGTGCTCAACAAGTGGATGCAGAAATGGACGCTCTTACTCTGGTGATTAATGAGTTCATTAAAACCATATTCACACTTTCTAATTTTTTTTACCCTGAAATATCCGTTTAAAAAACATCGTGATGGTACACTTGTAATAAGGCGAAAGGATGTCTGTTCTGGGTGTTTGTATGTTCGGTGAGCGGGTACGAAATTCCGCGAAAAGGGCGGATTGCTTTACGGCAGCAACAAATGCACCTGCACAGCCTGTATTTACGACAGTGAATTCCACTAATTTAACTGTAGGGTGCACCAAAGACGCAAAAAAACACAAAACTACATAAAGTTTTTTTTTATATATAAATAAATTTAATAAAACTATTTTTACTAAAAATTGCTAGTATATTTCACAATTATTACAAGGAAATAGCAGGTAACATACTGAATTAAATGTGAAATGTGAGATATAAACTCAGAATTGTGAGAACAAAGTCAAACTTTTAAGATATAACATTGCAATTACCTTTTTTATTCCATGGTGGAAATTAAATAGTCTTTGTGTTAATTACAATTACTTTTTTTTTTCAAACTGTTGAAGTAGAAAAACATGTAAAACATACTCCAATAATTATGGAAGCCCATTTCCACCACAGAATAAAATAAAATAAAGTAAGTTCTGACCTTTTTCGTCCAATATTAAGTTTATATCTAGCAGGTTTTACTTTTTTCCCCTCACAATATATATTAAATATATATAAAAAAGTAATTATTGCAAAATATAAACTCAGAATTCTTACTTTTTTCCTCACAATTGTGACCCTGGACCACAAAACCAGTCATAAGAGTCAACTGAGATTAAGATTATTATACATAATATGAATAAATAAGCTTTCCATTGATGTATGGTTTGTTAGGATAGGACAATATTCGGCTGTGATACAACTATTTGAAAATCTGAAACCTGAGATTGCAAAAAAATAAAAATATTGAGAAAATTGCCTTTAAAGTTGTCCAAATGAAGTTCTTAGCAATGCATATTACTGATCAAAAAATAAGTTTTGATATATTTACGGTAGGAAATTTACAAAATATCTTCATGGAACATGATCTTTACTTAAAATCCTAATGATTTTTGCCATAAAAGAAAAATGTTCACATGAGATATAAACTCAGAATTGTGAGAACAAAGTCAGAATTTTAAGATATAAAGTTGCAATTACCTTTTTTATTCCATGGTGGAAACAAGTTTCCTTAAATAATCTTTGTGTTAATTACAATTAAAAAATTTTTTACTGTGAAAAAAAAAATGTAAAAAGAAAAATTAGAAAAACAAAAAACATCTCAAATGTATTCACAAACCCATAAAACATTGCTAAGTCCAAGGAGGAGACGGAACGAGCCCTTGCTGCCACTGTTCTGCCTCTTGAAGTCACTGCAGAGTGCTTGAACCTCAGGGAAGGTCGTCGTGGCAAGGAGCTGATCAGCGACCCTGTAGAAGCTGAACTGAAGAAGGAAGTAGAGGTGATTGATGGAGCACAACGTGTCCTTCAGCAGTGCATCGACCAGGCCTTTGAACAGCTATGGTAAGTACATTCAAATAGACATTAATTGGTTTGAACCACGGCAGTCTGCTTTTCTTATTTTGGATAACAATGAAGCTTAGAAAAAATTAAACTTCATATATCTTTTGCCTATGCCTATTGATATGATAAAGATTAAGTGGTTTCTAATCTTAACATATCTTATTAGTCGCTTACAGGAAGCACGGCAACAGCTAACAATTGACATTCAGGATAAAATAGAGGCCCTTGATGTGGACATGTCATGCTTGTCTCTTACTATACGATCACCTGAGATCTCCCTGAAGCCCAACCCCACAAGAGTGCCCCCCGGGTGAGCATATGAGTTTATCTTGATATAATATTTTTTAACATCCAGAGAGTATATTATAGGCTAAGTTCTATGAAGGGACCGCAAATAGGTATTTAGTATAAACAATGTCAGCCTTCTATCTGTAATAAATGATATCTTTGAATTAAGATATCATAAGGAAAAAAATATCTGTAGTGTTTTTTTGGTTTTTTTTTGCAGTTCCACAACTCCTCAGCAGTGGGAGCAGTTCAGCCGATACAATATTATCCGAGCTAAAGAAGAAATGCAGGCCTCTGTTCAAATAAGAGAGAACAACAGCATTACAAGAGCGCAGGTGCCACAACTGGTCTACAGATTTAAATGAAATTATTTAGTGTATTAAAAAAAATTATTTTTTACATTTTCAAGGGACAAGATGTTCCAAATGATTTGCAGTTGAACACTGCAGCAGGATATTGATTCAATACGATATCCATTCACTACATGCATCTTCTCTTTTAGGTGCAGAATGAGCTGGAGGCCCAGAAAATGGCTGTGGAGTTTGCTCTCCGTAAGCGAACTCACCACGAGGAACAGGCCCATCACGAAATGCAATGGCAGCTGAAAACTGTAAGGATTCTTCTTTATTCTCCCCCTTTTTAAATATGCAATGAAACTGAAAAATATAACATTATTCCCAAATAAACCCCACAAGGTGATCCAATGAGGTGTAAAAGTATCCTCCTGAAGGGTTTTATTTTGCAATAATGACCTTCTGACTGCAAAATATTCTTCTATTTTATGACTTCCCACCAAAAAAATCAATACATGGACTTCGATTTGAGTGTATGTTATCTGATTATGTGAGAAAGCAGACTGTGGACTAATACTAGCACTGGTTGTTAGGGCCTATATAATTAATTATTCAAAAATACAGCTTAAGTCCAAAGTTTACAGAATCTGCAAAATGTTAATTATTTTACCAAAATAAGACGTATCGTACAAAATGCATGTTATTTTTTTTAGTACTGACCTGAAAAAGATATTTCACATACAAGATGTTTACATTTAGTCCACAAGAGAAATTAATAGTTGAGTTCAAAGTTTACATACACTTGATTCTTAATACTGTGTAGCTGAATGATCCACAGCTGTTTATTTGTTTGGTGATAGTTGTTCATGAGTCCCTTGTTTGTCCTGAACAGTTGAACTGCCCACTGTTCTTCCAAAAAACCCTTTGTTTGACAATGACTGTATGATTTTGAGATCCATCTTTTCCTTTTGAGGACAACTGAGGGACTCATATGCAACTATTACAGAAGGTTCAAATGCTCACTGATGCTTCAGAAGGAAACACGGTGCATTAAGAGCCAGGGGTGTAAACTTTTGAATAGAATGTGTACATTTTTTCTATTTTGCCTAAATATCATATTTTTCTTCATTTAGTACTGCCCTTTAAAAGCAACAGAAGATACTTACATGTTTCCCAGAAAACAAAATAGGTTAAATTTCTCTGATCTTCAAATTCAAAAAGTTTTCACCCTCCACCTCTTAATGTATGCTTCCTTTTGAAGCATCAGTGAGCATTTGAACCTTCTGTAATAGTTACATACGAGTCCCTCAGTTGTCCTCAGTGTGAAAAGATGGATCTAAAAATCATGCAGTCGTTGTTGGAAAGGGTTCATATACACAAAAATGCCAAAAAAACATTTGACAGTGCTATGTGGTAATGGATGAATAGAATGAATAATCTTTAATTGTAGTATGTGTGCCAATACTTTTCAGACTCAAGAAGAAATTGCTGAGCTGGAGAAGGACATTTGTGGCCTAGAGGAGGACATGCAGGCCAAGATGGCTCCTTTAAAGCTGGTCCACACCCGTCTAGAGAACAGGATCAAGAGGCCGGGCATGGACCTGTGCCGAGATGAGGTAAGGTTCACAACCAGTTCATTGGCAACTTGCATAAAAGGTGCTCTCACATTAGCAAAATTTATTCAAAATTTTGCAGGCACAAAAGGTCTGTCTATTGTCAATTGTGTGACAATGTATGCAGTACAACTCATGTAAAAGTTACTTTTAAATCAAACAGATTTTCTTTGGTCAGTGTCAAGATGAACGTGAATCCATTTGTAACATTCGCAAACATAACATGATAACAAACACCAGTATGCAATATCAAGCAGCATAACAGACTGTTTCTGAAGCAAATGACACCGGAAGCCTCGTACATTCAAGTTATAAATGGCTGCAAAATACAAATATGGTAAGGTACATTGAAATTGGATTTCGCTAAACGGCAATAAATGTGATCATTCCTTATGTCATCAGCAATAAAGAGATGCATGACCTTTGTTCTAGTTGGTGTCATCCAGTGAAAAACAAACATAATCCATCTGTTGTGTTTTGATTGGTTATCTCTTAACCCATTCCTCTCAGGTTCAGTTTGGTTTGGTGGATGAAGCCAAGCAACTGGAAGCCACCATTCTGGCACTGAAACAGAAGCTTGCACAGGCCCAGTGAGTCCACTGTTTTAACTCCATTCCTCCTCTTATTCTATATAAATAATGCAAATTCAAAAAGAATTTGACATGTTAACACCTTTGCTTGCCAGGCACTCCCTGCAGTCTCTGAAACAGCATGAAGCTCAAATGATAGAGGATCTGTCTCGTAAGCAGGATGCCCTGTCGCTGGAGCAGCGCAGCAGCCAAACCCGTCAGCGTCTGACTCTGGGGGTCCAGACTGAAGGTCTGCCTTCAGCTGTGGTGCCTCTCACCAACTCTAGTGGCAGACACAAGCTGGACCTCGCTTAAGTTGACACCCTGATTCTTACCTTATACTTAAAGTGATGAAAGCTAAATTTCATGGGCGAAATCCAGTCATTTCTATAGTGATTGGGAGTTTCACGTGAGGGCATAAAGATTTCATTTGTGTTTAAGTTGAAAGTGCTTGGTTTGATGTGCGAGGTGCTTTATACTATGCTATTGACAATGGATGTTTTTTTTCTTTTTCTGCGAAATTTCACTAATTAAGCCACACCTTTAGTCTAAATAGGTTAAAAAGAGTCAAATAATGAAAAAATTATTTTACTTCTTTTCAAATAAGCTGAAATCATAACTCAAAACTTCCTCTTCATTCCAATGAAGGGTTGCCAGTTCTGCAAAACAAAACTAGCCCAAAAGACCCTATCGCAAATATCAAAACTCAAAATATGCTACTGCGATCCATATTTTACAGTTAAGCATTATGCGCAATTTCATCTTAACCTACATAAAGTAGGACTGTCAGTCAATTAAAATTTTTAATCTAATTAATTACATGATGTGTCCATTAATTATTCTAATTGTGTTAAATGAGAAAGTATTAAGTAGTACAAGTAGTGGCTTAGAAAGAAACATTCAATTTGATTCAGCTCAACATTTATTGCACATAAACTATAGAACATAAAAGAAAATAATTTGAGAAACATCTCAGTTTTTCGTTTATGCAATGGAAGTCACTGGTAACCACCTTTGTTACCAACAGTCTTCAAAATACCTTCTTTTATGTTTCACAAAAGAAAGTAAGTCGTTCAGGTCTGAGTAAATGATGACATAATTAATTTTTTTGGGTTAACTATCCCTTTAAAGGTTTTCCCCCCTTCTTTATGAAATAATACTCTAAATAGGAAACTAAACTACCAACAGGTGGCGGTAAATGTATTTCATTCGATTTGTTCAAATGGCAAATTCATTCAGGAATTCAGTAAATGGCTCACGTTATAAATGGGCATTTGAATCATTGATTCACACGATTCATTCAAAACACGGATTCATTCAGTAACATAGACACACAACAGTTCTGCTGTGGTTTTATAGGTAATATTTCCGTTGGCAAAACTGAGCAAAAACAGACAATACTGTGTTTAATATATAACACACAAATATAACATTACTTATAATTTACAAAACTGTTGTATAAAACCACATTTGCACTCATTATATTCGGGACAAACAGCACTTGTGCGATACTGCATCCGCTGCTCGTGTGATATTGCTTATCATATGATATAAATATGAGACAAAAATGCATAAAGGAGCATTTTTGCCCCAATATCTTGAGTTTTAGGGCATGACTGCATTTATGAAGTTGATGCCCTGCATCATATTTGTCAACAGTCAACTGTAATAAATGTAAGATGACGTACAGGGCTGGGGGCGGGGCTAGTGCGTAACTGCGTTAAAATATTTAAATCGTGTTGTTTTTTTCATAACTAATTAATTTACGCATTAAACTGCCAGCCCTACTATATAGTAGTAATCATAAACACAGTCTGTTTTCATAAAGCGCCTGTTACTTGGACTGTTGACTGAACGTCTGAAACATATGGCACACAAAATTAGAAACGCTTCATGAGTTTCAAAGTCGTCATCGAATTGGTCGAATTACACAAGATTTCCGAGAGACGTGTGTGTTGCATTCTTAAATGTCCCGCTGGGAAACAAAGATGCTGTGATGCCAAATCCCCTCATGAAAGTTCGCAGCATAGACTAATACATCTGAAAGTTTTTCACACTGGACTGTTCGTGGGGACGTTCAACGCCCCTAAACATGATGCGTAATTAATTTGGACTTTTGGGCAGTCCTTGGCCATTCAAAGCAGCCAAGGTTTCCTTCTGTCGTCAATCTGAAGGTCTGGCTACACGAGACTAAAAAGATTTGGTAAAATTAGGTAAAATATTTCATTACAAGCACTTTAGTCAAATACAATTTATGCAAGAGGTCAAACTTCTAACCCATGAGGGAAAAAAACAACCCATGGCAATATTTTAAAAGCAGCCCAATTCTACAGGAATACTGTGGATTTGGCAACCCTGGTCCAAATTTTTTTTGTCTGGTAAATGAACATATTGACACAGGACCATGCACATTTATAAGTAAATGACGTGAGTGTGACATTTACCATCATGGTGTGGCCACTCATGGTGAGGTAATAAAGAGGAAGTACAGTAGATAGACACGTTTTGCAGACATGTTTATTCAAAGCGGCTTACGGTTTGTTCAAGGGATACATTTAATCGGTACTTGCATATTAAACCCAGAGCCTTGGAGTTGCCAGCACCACAGTCTACCAGTTGAGCTGCAAAAATGGGTGATTTAACTGGTAAGAGAGAGAGGGTGGAAACTAGTCTGGGGGAACTAAATAAACTAAATAAATTGATTTATTAATTGCATAATAAATTGTATTTTCTTGATTCCAGTATCTTACAAAATCATCTCTTCCTATGTGTTTACCAGCCTCAATTGTGTTTTCAATGTGGTAATGGTTTTTGAGTATTGCCTTTCAAACATTTTATGAGCTAGAGCAGAGCAAACATCTTAAATATGAAAACACACTAACAGGTTTTAATAGTTGTATAATGATTATTGTCTTGACTCATGGTACCCTGCATGTGAATCATTGTGTCATATATTGTTAAATGGTATTTTTGTTTTCACAGACCTTTACAGCAACGTTAATCCGTCAACATATTTCTATTTTATGTGTGGGAAGGGAAGCTAATGTTGCATGAAAGCCTCTATTTAGACTGGACTTTGACTCTCAGTGATGAACATGATAAAAGAATGGGTGACACAAAAATCTATGCCCATTCATTGGTGAGGATTTATCAGTTCTGTTGAAGTTAACTGCTACACTAATGTATCTAAATGGGACTGTATGCGTCTAAGTGAAATAACGAGGAGGAAGGTATTCTTTAATGAGGTTAAGTACATGGCAAATATGACAGAGCTCAAATCGTAATCAAGTTTATATGTAAATGCCATTATATGAAGACTAAGGTGCTACCTTTGGTGTTGATATTTATGTTGTTTTTGCTGTTTATAACTTTTCTTATAAATCTACAGTAAAATTGAGGTTGTACACGGTTGCTGAAGCTTTTTGTTTTCATTGGTTTTCATGCTCAGAGTCTTTATTTAGATAATTTGATGTGGTTAGGCAAGCTTGGTTTGAGCTGGTATTTTTATTTAATGTAATAAAAATATTTAGAATATACTAAATTCACTGGTTTTAATTGTTTAATTTTAGACTTTTATTAAAGCATTCATGTTTTCTTGAGATCCCTTGTGACTAATTCAATTTCTACTTTTCATGTTTATATTGATATATGGGCAGTTCTACAGAATTGGAGCAAAATTCTGTTCCACAACCAAAAAACACATTTAAAAAGCATTTAAGAATTCAAATTCTAGATGTTTACTAAGATCCTTCTATTATCTAGTATCTAAAATCATCATTTATTTGGTACTCTCAGTTAGGAAGTCGCTGTCCCAAACCCCACCCCTAAATTTTAACTTATTAAAATGATATTGAAATAATTTTTGCATTTTATTCCGTTGTTATTGTTAAATATATTGTTTTGATTTTGTAAAAAATTCCCAAAAATATTTATTTTATATTTTCTTTGTATATTCATGTCACTACCGAAACAGTGCATGTTTTAGTCTACTGGCTGATTTTTTTTTTTTTTTACTACACCCTTACATTTATGATCAGGAAATATTTGTGTCCTCTTTCTCATAGCTACATGATGAATAGATAGGCCCCATCATTTTGAGGTAAAAGTGTTCAAAAGTCTGAAAATCTGTGTGTAACTTTAAGGAACGTCACTACCAAATACCTTTTTTTCTGCAATGAAGCACACTTTTTTGTGTGTTATTCAATAACATTTAGCTTTTATATGTGTACAACTGTTCAGAAATGTGTTAGCTAATCATATGCTGATTATCATCTTTGAGCTAGGTTCAAAAGTATCTAAAATCACTACTGAAACAGTCATGACCACAAAACCAGTCTTAAGTCGCTGGGGTATATTTGTAGCAATAGCCAAAAATACATTGTATGGGTCAAAATGACTGACTTTTCTTTTATGCCAAAAATCATTAGGATATTAAGTAAAGATCATGTTCCATGAAGATATTTTGTCAAATTCTTCCTGTAAATATAGCAAAACTTAATTTTTGATTAGTAAAATGCATTAATAGGAACTTCATTTGGACAACTTCAGGCGATTTTCTCAATATTTAGATTTTTTTGCACCCTCAGATTCCAGATTTTCAAATAGTTGTATCAATGGAAAGCATTCAGCTTTTAATTTTAAAAAAATTACCCTTATGACTGGTTTTGTGGTCCAGGGTCACATATGAGAATTAACTGCAAAATTACTAGAAATGTGTACCTTGGATATCATACAATTTGCATACATTCAAAATGAAAAGACACATTTTTTTCAAGATGTTTCCAACTCTGACTTTGCACCAGTTCTGTAGAATGGCCCATTTATACTGTATATGACACATGATAAACAGACAGTATTGACCATGCTTAATAAACTGATTCTAAGGCTTTTTGCACACCGCTATAAAAGCATCTGTTTAATTCATTGTATGCAATAGCCTGTCCTGAATGACATCCCCGAACAGACTCCTAGTTTACAGCTTTAATGGTTTAACCGTCCAGTTTATTTCAAGTGACGGAGTCACGGCTGGATGCGCTCAGCTTCCTGCAAAGCCCATTTATTCTGAATCATTTCACTGATCTAGCGTGTGCACCAAGGGCAAACAAGGCAACACGCGACCATATAAATGCCATCTTGCTGCATTAAGTACCCATCCCCTTGCCTCATATCAGACCAATTCAAGCTCTTAGATGCACTAACCGCCCATCTAACGCCCCTCCCACGCCCCCTCTTTTCCCCCCGCCCTACTTTTTGCCAAATAAATACAACCATTTGTGCAAATATGAACTTCCTTATTGTCTTCATGTTTTTTCCATATGCAGATTGGACAGTGTTCAGCACTTTGTTCGATTCAGGAACAGCCATTCTTTCAAATGGAATAACGAGGGAGTATCGCCAGCCAATGGGGAGGCTGTAAAAAGAAGGCATTTGTTAACTGATCTAGGTGAGTTACGAATCAACAAACTGATCTGACATGGAGTTTACCGTGTCCAGCTTCATCTCATTGTCGGTCTACATCTTGACCTTCTTGCTTGGACTTCCTGGCAACCTCCTTGTGCTTTTCGTGTACATCCGTAAGGCTCGAAAACACGGTGCCACCCCCAACGTAGTCTACGCTCTTAACCTGTGCGTGGCAAACCTGGCTCTAGTGTCGTGGATGCCAGTCAAAGTGGCTGAGACGTTGCTTCAAGGTTGGGCGCTTCCAGCAGTGGTTTGTCCCGTTTACAGCTTCTTTCTGTTCTCTTCAGTCTACGGTAGCAGTTTGATCCTCACAGCAGTCGTCGTGGGCCGCTATCTGAGTATCGCCTATCCCATAACTTACAAACTCTACCGTCGGGCGCGCACCTCTTGCCTGGTGAGCGCCATCTTGTGGGCGATGGTGCTTTTACACTTGGGTCTTGGATTTATTGCCGAAGGAGGGGGACATTTTGTGTCATTATCAGAGGACAATGTCTCCGCGTGCTATGAAAACTTCACACAAGGACAGTTGGAAGTGCTGGCGCCGTTACGCCTGGAGATGGCGCTGATGCTGTTCCTGTTGCCGCTCGTTTTGTCAGCGTTCTGCACGCTGCGCTGCCTAGTGCTTGTCAGACACTCTTATTTGCCCTCTAATGGGAAAAGAAGGGTGTTAGCCATTGCACTCTCCACATTAGTAGTATTTGTGGTCTGTTATGGACCCTACAATGTTTCCCACATGGTGGGCTTTGTCTTGCACACTAATGTGGAGTGGAGAAGTGAAGCCATGCTTTCCTGCTCCTTTAATGTATTTCTTGAGCCCGTGGTCATGTTAATGCTTTCGCCGTGGACACCGAGGGATTTGGTGAACAGATTGTGGCTTAAACAAAGGAATGCATCATGCAAGTCGTGGAATCAGAATCACTGCAACAGGGCTTCCAGGAACCCTCAAACAACAACGACACAAAGTGCGTCAATAGTAAGTCATGGTGAATCTAAAGACGACAAAGCAAATGCAAACAAAACAGACTCGTCCATAACAGTGACCTGATTAGGCCAAGGCAAGACACTCATGGAAATAAATGAGATGTTGACTTTGAAAGTGGATTTTTTTTTTTTTTTACCTTTAAATGTGAGTCACCCAAACATATTTAACAAGCATATTTAGCAAAAGGATATGAGCAGCATCCTTGCGAGATCATGTTTTGGTGGGTATTAATGATATCGAATGAGAAATTGCACATTCTTTTAAAGGGATAGTTCACTCAAAAATTTTAATTCTGTCATCATTTACTCATTCTTTCAAACCTGTATGAGTTTCTTTCTTCAGTTGTGCACAAAAGATGATATTTTGAAGAATGTTGGAAATCAAACAGTTGACAGTAGCCATTGACTGCTATGAAAAACAAATTATGGAAATGGTTGCCAACAGTCTTCAAAATATCTACTTTTGCACTCAACAGAATAAAAAAAAAATAAAAAAAAAGTTTGGAACAACTGGAGGGTGAGTAAATTCAAGTTTCAAGTTTAATAACTTTATTTCACAAGGGGCAATTAAAGTAGGGCAGTAGAATCATATAACAAACTGAAGACAAACGCATCTTTCAAATATAATATATCACATGGACAATACAAAAGAAGAAGAAGAAGAAAAAAAAAAAAAATAAAATAAATGACAAATACATATATAATATATTTTTATATATAAGCTGTTTATGCACAGCTTTCCGTTTTCACAGATCACACTTCAGTTTGGGAACCAGTTCTCACCATCAACTGTCAATTAACTACGACTTTTGCCTCAATTCCTAATTTGCTGCTTATTGATAGGTTAGTACAGTAGTTGTTAAGTTTAGATACTGACATGTTGCCACAAGTAATTTATTTTTAGTGTTATTTTTATAGTACCTTTTAACATGCAAGAAGATTTAAAATAGGCTGTGAAACTCCATGTATATACTTTTGTCTCATTCAAATCTGTTCATTAGAGTAGTACTATTTGTAATTATCTTCTGATATACTTATTCTGTAATTGTTGTTATTGTTATTTTATACTGTAATAAATAATGTGAATGTGTAAAATGTTTAACATGGACACTGCATTGTAACAATGAATTAAACTGATCTTCCATTCTCTGGAATTTTTTCATTTTCCAGGTACAGTTTTTGGTGTAATTGGAAATTATGAATTCTTGCAGAATTTGTTACTATAAATATTTATTTTATGTGTACATCACTGCATTTTACAAGTTCACACAATAGCCATTCCAGGACCACAATGACGTACAAAAAATATTTAGGTCAGGAAAAAAAGAAAGCAAAACAATGGTCCCCTGTTTTCACATTATATACAGTACTACGTGCAGACAAAAAATCATGTGATAGTTTGTGTACTTCCCTGGAATGGTGTGAAAAAATAAAAAATTTGCATGTTAAAAGTTTCTGTTCAAATAAGAAGGAAGCATAAACCATAAAAACGGGCCAGTTGCTTAAATACAGTCACTATTTTAAGACTCTGTCCTAAGAATGAGTAACTTATTTTTCAGATTCAAATTATACTAATCTACCTTTTAATGTAACTGAATTTGGCCAAACTAGACTAGTCTAAGTAGTTTATACGAACAACAGCCACTGAAGAGTTTTGGTGAGTATGTCTTAAAATCTATTGATCTGTTTTTGAAAATATGTTGTATTAGAATGCACCTGTTTTACTTTGTTTTATTGATATGAAAAATTAATAACAGCAGTGATAAGTTGGATAAGTTGTTGAATAATAGTAATAGTAATAATAGCAATAACAATAGTAAAATAGTAATAATAGTGATAGTCACTTTTGCAAAACATTTTCAAACTAAACTTAGTAAAAAAAAATTGTTGTGAGGTTCTTGTGTAATATACATATAGTATAGATACAGTGTTTCCCACTCATTAACTAGAGTGTGGCGGCCCGCCACAGTCTCATCTGTCCCGCCAAAGTTTCATAATAAACCGAAAATATTTATACTCGTCATTTTAACATAGACGTCTTTAACGTTGTGTTTCGTGCCATCGCTTTGGAAAAGTGTCCGTCAAA
>JAHKKF010534125.1:0-24568 GCA_019740295.1 Labeo calbasu
TTTTTTTATGTACATTTGTTGTGTTGCATTTTTAGTTTTTTGTTCGTTTGTTTTAAATCAAGTTGAACTAAATAAAAATAACTAGCTGAAATAAAATAAGATTTATTTATATATCTGTACTTTATTTCAGTTTATATTATGTAACAAAACAGTTTACATTATTTAAGAAGAAGAAGAAGAAAAATTATTAATAAAATTTCAGTTTGGACTGGGCTGAGACCTTGTTCAGTCTGTTTACTTTCTTTTCAGTCTGTTTGTTTGTTTGTACAGTTCAGTTCATTTTTTTACTTTTTTTTTTTATGTTTTTATCGAATTGGTATTCACCCTGCCAGCTTGATGCCACAATGAGGACTTCTGAAATCAGTTGCCTATGTCCAAAATTAAAACATGCTGAACAAACCACTCTAACTGCTGCGCAAGCACAACCATGCAGCGTAAACCTCAATACTGTCACAAGCGCTGTACAGTTCCCGAAACACCTTTAATCTGGCGTTGTGCAACCAAACTGTTCTGGTCAAGCCAAAGACCACATAACCTCACTTCTCACACTGAACTTCCTCATTGCCCTTTTAAAACGTGATTGATAGTCAGTAGTCACCTGTTACCCATTCTCTGCTCTTATTGGTTAACCACGCTAAAAAGCACATGGCAATACTGTATTTTTAGTTCTCTGTTACGGTAGGTTCTTCATTCCAAGCCGAGTGGCCATCTGAACTCAGATGGCTTGTTTAAGTGTTTTCATAGTTTGTGGAGTCATTTGTATATAGGGTTTTACTAACAGGTCTGTCAGCATGGCCTTCTGCCGCCCACAGCCGCGTTCATAATCCTCTAATAGAGCCAGCTGTCAAAGATGTGATCGCACTGGGGTGGTCTATAAGGAAAAGCAGTCATATCCATGCTGCATACCTTTCTTTCAGCTAGCAATGCAAGTGTGACAATAACTGTGACAAAAAAGATGAGTATTGAAGTCCTTGCGGTCTTTTCTTTTACATCTTTAATTGTGTGCAAGACGCTGCATGTACGACATTCCCAATCAGGATATAAAGCCTGACATTTTATTCTGTTTTTCCTTTCTTACTGTACTTTGGCAGATTTAATATGACTGTAAGACTGGCATTATGTTTCTTTCCTCAGCGTTGGCAGAGTTATTATGTGCCGGTAAGATCGAATGAGGACAGCATGAAGAAATGCAGAGAAAGCATTCTGGAGCGAACGCTGAGCGAACGAGGGAGGAATGAGGGGTTCAGTCACGTAACCGTACCTATGGAATGTCGCTTGGGAAATTCATAGAAAAAGTCCTTCAGTGAAGCATAAGACTGGCCTATTTCGAAGTATGTCCAATTAGCATGAAGAAAGACCAAAATAAAGCAAAGATATAGTATAATTATTAAAAACAAACGCTGAAAATTTGCTCTTAAGGAAAAGAAATCTAATCCCCGGACAATATAATCCTTCAGATTCCTTCATTAAAGACTGCTTTGGCATATGCTAATATGCCTTAGTCATAGCAATATGAAAAAATAAACCAATAAAGAAAGAAAATCAAACAAAATAGATGCAAAATTGAAGTGGAAGGTTATTGCCAGTTAAATGGTTCCACTTATTAATAAAAATATATATTTTATTTATAATTAAAATAAAATAATAAAATAAAATAAATGCCAAATTGAAGTAGAAGGTTACTGCCAGGTTCCACTTATTAATAAATAAAATATATAAAATATAATCCTTCAGATTCCTTAATTAAAGGCTGCTTTGGCATATGCTAATATGCCTTAGTCATAGCAATATAAAAAGATAAACCAAATAAACTAACTAAATAAATAACATATACGCCAAACTAAAGTGGACTGTTATTGCCAGTTAAATGATTTCACTTAAAAGAAATAAAATAAAAAAATAAAATAAAATAAAATAAAATAAAATAAAATAAAACAAAACATATGCCAAATTGAAGTGCAGGGTTACTGCCAGTTAAATGGTTCCACTTATTAATAAAATAAAATAAAAGCCACACTGAAGTATAAAGTTACTGCCAGTTAAATGGTTCCACTTATTAATAAAATAAAATAAAATAAAAGCCACATTGAAGTATAAAGTTACTTCCAGTTAAATGGTTCCACTTATTAATAAATAAAATATAATCCTTCAGATTCTTTCATTAAAGACTGCTTTGGCATATGCTAATATGCCTTAGTCATAGCAATTAAAAAAATAAATAAACCAATAAATAAAGAAAAACAAATAAAATACATGCCAAATTAAAGCGGAAGGTTATTGCCAGTTAATTGGTACCACTTAAAAATAAAGTAAAGTAAAGTAAAGTAAAGTAAAGTAAAATAAAATAAAATAAAAATATATATATATTAAGTTAATAAATGGAAATTTTCTCACTGGAAAACCAGTCCAAATATTGGCATATTTATATGTCAAGAAGGCTTTGCAATGAAAGAAATTTCAAACTAGGTTTCTCAACCCCAGACTTAATAAACTCATTCTCTAAATAAAGCATCCTAAAATCAATTGTGTGAATTTGAAGGAGAATGCATTGTCCTAGACTGTTTAAGTGCCTCAGTAGCAATTGAACTCTCTGATAATGCCCTGATTTTAAAAACTTTAACTATGTCATAGACATAAAGTTGCCTAAGTAAGACCATCCTTTATTCCTGAAATGATGATTCACTGATAAAATGATTTTTTTGCCTACATTTTGATTTTCTGTTTGGGCTGCGAACACTCAAGAGAAGAGAAGAAACTCCAAAAGTGCGTCTTTTCCTCACCACCCCGCTTTGTTACAGATTCTGCATAGCCCATCATTTTAATCTGTCATTAAAGCTAAACCATGAAGACAGAATATAAAATGACTAGTCTACCCCTCCCCCATGGGCAGATGGTATCTCCCTGACCATATCATCTCTCCCAAAGGAAACTCATATCCAGGCACTATGAAATGACTCCAAAAGCATAACAAATGAAGGAAGATAAAGCCTTGGAAAAATTGAGAATAAATTACTGTAAAGGGGAAACTGCTTCACACCCTGTCCTCCACTGAGAACACCGGCCAGAGCGAAAATCAACTTAAATTGATAAAACCTTTTTCCTCATTATTTTAAGAGAACAAATTTGAGCCAAGGAAATTGATTAATTATATGGCCTCTTTTCAACTTCAAAGAGCACAAAAACCATAATAGTTTAAAAAAAAAAGAAAGTAAAAGAAGACAAAATACAGTCTCACAATACCAAAATCTGGTTAAATAACAAATCAGCTAAGCAAAATGGTATTATTAAATATTTCTTGCATGATGCACAACAGAGCGCCAATAGGTTTTTAGAACATACTTAAGAACGATTTCATATGTAACGCCATTGAAATTTTTCAAACCCATACAGGAGTTCTTCAATCTTAAGCCCTAAAGCAAACAAAGAGCAGAGAGCCCTCATTTTAGAGCGACCCTTTCCCAGTACATGTAATGCATGGTGAAAATCCATTATGTCAAAACTCATTTCCTCCCTAGCAAAAACAAATAGTCCTTTCTAAAGAGGGAGGAGAAAACGGCAAATTTCTTTCTTTCCTTATTTTAGCCAAAAAGACACAGACTCAGCTTCCTAGCAAGACCACCTGGGAGAAGAGTGTAATATTGAGAGAGAGGGTGGGTTTGGAAAAAGAAGAAGATTATATTATTGATTATATGAAAAGTTTGATTTTTACCCAGCAGGTACACATTTCTATACAGCGTGTGTCTTTTATTAATGTTGAACGGAGAACCTAAGAGGTAATTATCTACTTACAGTATAAAAGGAAGGTACTCACACACAATTATCTGCGTATATTCAATATCTACGGCTCTTAATTTATCCCTAACATAATGAGCACAGACATCACTGGCGTTAAGCTCGTATGTTCCAGGAACATAACAAAAGAATCGAGCGCTGCGGTCACGACAAGGGCACCGTTCTTGTTTACGCCGTACATAAATCTTACCATCCCCAAATAAACTTTTTGATAGTTCACCAAATAGAACTAATGACCTTGAAAGAGGAGCAAATTAGCAAACATACAGAGCCATCTGTGTGCCCTGCAGGCAGTCAAATTATTTCATCTTTGCCAAGGTACCCTAATGAATCTCCTGCATTTTACATGTAAATCTCTGTCTAATCTCGCTCCTCGCTTCTGCCAAACGTCTGAAGCAAATAAATATATAAAACCCAATTACGATTTAATTAATAGAAATCTCGTGTTCTATGGAATTTGTACCTTGGCTGGGCAACTCTAAGCTCTGATGCAGACTCACATCTGAGCTTTATCAGCTCCTGCTGTTTAAACAAGCCCTCAGGGTCTGACTGAAGCTTCAGTATGCAACCTCAATCCTTACTGTAGCTTCTTTTTTTTTTTTTTTTTTTTTTAAATCTAGTGAGCTACCTTACTGCCCACTGCTTTCTAAGACAGTTTCAGAACAATCGACATATGCTGCATTCAAGTAAAGACGTGTTTGAAACTCTGAGGGAAACTCTGGATTTTTCTTCGAGAGTTTCTGAGTTAGGCCGTGGCAAAGAGAAAACATGGTGGATGCAATGGTCTGTAGCTGACAGCAAAAAACTGTTGAAATTATTATTTTAATTTACATTAAAACTAGTTTAAGTTGCACATACAAAATGGCACTGTATTGAACAATTATGACAGAATATATCCAATTATAATTTACAGCACCTTCAGAAATTTTCTTTTTTTTTAAACAAATAAAATAAATAATGTGCCAAACAAAGTGCCAAATTCATAAATACAGATTACCCAGCAAGAATTCAATGTATCAATGGCTAATCAATGTAAATAATTGTTTAAAAATGATAAAATAATTATTTCTGACTGATCATTTTACTAAAAATAAAATAGACTAAAATGCCATCAGTACGTATGAAATACATATACAGTAGGATTACCTGTGCTAATCAATGTAAATAATTATTTAAAAATGAAAAATAATTATTTCTGACAGACCATTTTACCATAAAATAAAATAAAATAAAATAAAATAAATTAAACGGCCATCAATATGTCTGAAAGACCTATACAGTAGGATTACCTGGGATAATCAATGTAAATAATTATATAAAAATTACAAAAATAATTATTTATGACTGACCATTTTACCAAAAAATAAAATAAAATAAAATAAACAGCCATCAATATGTCCGAAAGACGTATACAGTAGGATTACCTGGGCTAGTCAAGATTAACAATTATTTCTGACCAACCATTTTACAAAAAAAGAATAAAATAAAATAAAATAATAAAATAAATTACCATTAATATGTCTGAAAGACATATACAGTAGGTTTACTACTGCTAATCAATGTAAACAATTATTTAAGGATTATAAAACAATATTATTTCTGATCATCTATTTAAAAAAAAATTAATTAAATTAAAACTTAAATAAAAACAAAAAATAAACGACCACCAATATGTCTGAAAGACATATACAATAGGTTTACTACTGCTAATCAATGTAATCTATTTAAAAAATAAAAAAAACAATTATTTCTGACATTTTTCAATAAATAAATACATAAACGAACAAATTAAATTAAATTTTAAAAATTAAATTAAATTACATTTAAAATGAATTACCATCCATATGTCTGAAAGACGCATACAATAGGTTTAGTACTGCAAATATTTAAAAGTTAGAAAACAATTATTTCTGACCTAACATTTTACAACAAAAAATAAATAATAATTATAATTAAATACAATAAATTAAATCAAATTAAAATTTTAAAATAATCTTATAGTTTTGATCAAAATCACATCCGGTCTGGCAGTCGCATACAGTCTTGCTGCAAAACTTCAAATATTTCAATGCACTTAAAAGCCCAAATCATATCTGAAAATTCTGGACAGTGAAAAAGGTGGCTTTAGAATGAGGAATAATTTAACTGGCTACCTGTTGGAACAACCTTTATGTTGGGAGCACCTATGATGCCTTTAAATGCTGTCTACACTAGGTTTTGGAACAGAAATTGTGTGTGTGTGTTGTAATGGGGATACTTCTCATCATGAGTGAACGTGTCATGGCTGTGTCATTTCTCTTGGTCACAAAATGGAGTCTGATTGTGTATGTGCGTGTGTGTGCGCACACTTGAGGGTGGGTGGTGGAAGAAAGACAGAGAGAGAGAGAAGGAAAGAGAGAGAGGCTGTCACCCTGCCAGTCTGGGGACTGGGGACAGACATGCATCATTAGGTTCACAATGACAAGGTGTTATTACAGTATTTTTCATGTCCTCACACTGTCAGTGGAAACCTACACACAAGAAGACTCAAACCCAACTCACTCAGCATTACTTTCAAACAAATCTACTCAGACCTCTACACTGATTCTGACTGAGAGTGAAACAATACTATGACTGTCATGAGAAAAAGCACACTTGAAACTAAACAAAAACACAACCAACAGCGTAGCTCTCTTTTCTTTTAGCATCCTTTTGAAGTCCTCTGCCTTCAGATTGAACCCATAATGTCTATGCATTATTTCTACGAAAATGTTGTCAGATGTTTCTACCGGTCTATATTTTATGTACAGTGGGGGTACGAATGTTTTAGATGTTCTAAAACTTACTTGAGAGACAGAGACAGAGACAGAGAGAGAGAGAGAGAGAGAGAGAGAGAGAGAGAGAGAGGGAGAGAGACTAAACGTGTGTGAATTACCTGAGTCTGTGCGTCTCTCACAATGCCAGCAGCAGCGTTTCTACTAATAGCGAAAGTCCCAGTTCATCTTCTTCAAAAACAGCGCTTTCAATTTGCTAAACTATTTTACTGATAAAATCGTCAGGGCAGCGCTAACAACGCGTTTATGAGCGAGTTTAACTATGGAAAGACATCAATACACACCATTTTTCAAGTTTAGGTCCACCAACATAAATCTACTCTCCTGTCTGATTAGTTTGTCAAACAAAATGGCGGATTCTGCGTTATGATTGAGATGATTTCTTAAGAATCATGTGACACTGAAGACTGGGATAATGGCTGCTTAAAATTCAGCTTTACTGTCATTTTACATTTTAAAATATATTCAAATAGAAAAAGAATTATTTTTTGGCAATTTTCTGGTTTTACTATATTTTTGATCAAATAAATGTAGCCTTAGTGAGTAAAAGAGACTTCTTTAAAAAACCTATTCACAATTCTTAACCTTCCCCTGGCCACAGGGACTTGGGGCAAAATGTCCCTGCACAAATAATTCTAGTATATATAATAAATAACAAATCTAGTATGTTGCTAACAAAGTAAAAACGAATGGAAAGTCTTGATTACGACATTAAATTTACATCTGCTCATGTTACATTTTTTTTTTTCCAATTTTTCATTATAACCAATCACGCACGATTCTGTTGAGCTTAGGAACGCAACGGCCAATCAGAGGCGTTCAGATGAGTCATCACTGTAACTCAGTTTTGTTTGTTTTGCAGGCGCTTGCTGACTGAATTCTGGACTCTGGCGACGGCGAATTCTCTCATCATAAACAACAAAGCGCAGATGTACGAACAATGTAAGTAAGAGTCATTTCACAGTGTAAACAGATTTAGTGATTGTAAGCATAGTTTTGTATTTTGTGAGCTCTTAAACTCGCGATAGATCTAAGTTAGTGATAATATTCATCACCCCCTTTCTGTATGTAATTTATTCGCTGTTTGAATAACCATGGAAATGAAAACGTTGTAATAAACCTTTATCACATTTCCGGGTTTCTTGGTAGTGGAAGTCATCATAGAGTGGTAAAATCCGAGAGTGAATGGGAGAGAACAACAAATATATTATTGCATTCCCATTTGCTCAAATAGCAAAGGATAAACTCCAGGATAGTGTTTTCACGACTTTCAGACAAAGGAAAAAATGTCAAATTTACCGTCCCTCCCATAGAGGCTGCATTAGAAACACTCGCATTAGCCTTAAGTAGTGTTTTTTTGTTTTTGTTTGTAACTTGACGAAAGGGTGGTATAATACAAAGTATAGTGTTAAAAATGTACATACATTAAAAAAAAAAAAATCTAAATATAAAAAACTTTAAAGGATTTATGATGCTGATGACCACCGAAACGAGTCATCAAAGTCTTGTGAAAAGGGTCCATTAGCAACTTAGTTTTTATTACATTGTGATCAGGTTAAATACACATTCAGTCCCATTAAAAATATTTTATTATCATACAAGGCACCCATATTTGGTACTTGTCTAAAAAGATGGGTTTATGGTGTTTGTAGGTAATGGATTAGACTGCTTTTAGCACCATAACTCTTCTCTCTTTTATGTATTTCTCAGCATTCCAAACTTTGTTTATTTCCAGGTTTAAAAATCAATGTGGTCTCAGAGTTTTGGACTGTCTACACATGCTGTAACACCTCAGCAGAAGTCTGCAGATATGCCACAGACTTTTGTCCACAGGTATGCCTTTGTACTTTCTGAAGTCTTTTGGACAGGCAGCATCCCAGGAGAGCTCTTGTCAGACGTAATATAGCAAGAGAGAGCGATGGCTAGTGAGAGACAGATACAAGTTGAGGAAAGACCACACGCTCTCGACTGTCCCTTTCTCCTTGCAGTCTGCTAGTCAAGGATCAGATGACTGATAAAGACACATATCCCACAGCAGAAGGTGGAGACAATCACTGCTGACTAGCAGCCCCTGTCAATTAGCCTCATGCCAGGACGATAAGAGCCCCGTAATGAGCCTTTCATATCAGCGGCGAGACTGGACCCGTCCCCTGCGTGACAGAGAGACTTACGCTCCAATGCCTCCATTTGATAACAAAGGTTTCCTCTGTCAAATGATACATTACAGAGCTCAGTCCGTGCTCTTATCTTTTGACCGGGACGTCACCGTCCTTTTGCTCGCTCTGATCTGATTGTGAAAGATTAAGGTAATACAACCAGCTTTCTCTGTTCCCTGTTAACAAGACAATATGGCTGTCACTCTGAGATAATGTGTTGACCGTTGAGAAACTTATGTAAGCATCTCTCTAGGCTTCTTGGCATTGAAAACACAGTTAAACGCCTCATTAAGTGCTTCTTTCAGATATATTTAATATTAAATTCAGCATAATAATGTATGTTAAAATGTGCTTAAGAAAACAACATGATTCCTTAAATATTGTGCAAAATGTCCCTGGTTCCACTGGCAAAACATTCTGTAATATTTTCTAATTAAACTCTTTTAAGTATTATCATTTTTCTCCTGTACCAGAGAGACAGATACTTAGCCTTCGAAAAAGAAAAAGAAAAAAAAAAAAAAAAACACCTTCCACCCACTCCAAGTGTTCCCACTTTGTGGCAGTTATTAGGAGCTAATAGAATTGCAATGTTGCAATATGCTGATCCAATTACAGGATCTACATTAGCAATTAACTTCCAGCTAAAAATAACAATAATGCCAATTACATGCATAAATAATCATATAATCAGCATATTCTGTCACCAGACAATTATTGTGATTACCCCTCAGTTTATGGAATGCTTTGCCAGAGGGATGTGTACACAAAGCCATTCTCATTTCCCCTCGCTTTCTTATAAATTACCAATTTCATTTCGTGCAAGGAGCTCGCAAATGAAAAATCAACACACTTAAACATCCTCTAAAATGAACATTCGTGGCTATAAGTACTGCTAATGGAATAGGACATTTACTGTACGATTTACAATTTCAGGAAAGCTTAACCGTGAGACACGGCGACAGCTTTAATCGTCTTTCTTTGTCTTTTGAAAGTTGTGCAGGGCTGGCCTCTTTTACTTTTTTGATCCAGACTATGATCATTTGGATGAATAAAAAAATCTGTCTTATTGCAGTTGTAGAAATGGACTTTTAATGTCCTTCAGTTTTATGTTGCTGTCTGGGTCTAGAGTGCTGGTCTTTGTTCAATGTCCGGTTCCCTGGGGTTGAGAGAAGGTCTCTGACTTCTTCTGCTGGCAGGGAAACAGAGCACAGCTTGCAGGGAAAGCCCAGCGCTGGTGGTCCGAGACGGTATCTCGGAGTGAATGACTATTCCGTATGTTAGGCTGACATGCAGGATGAGGACAGGATCGCTGTCGGCTGCAGGGCAGACTGACTAACAGTTATTTGGCAGGGGTACTTTGTTTGCCACTTGGTCAGAATAGATACTATATAATGGATATTTTGACAAAGCTAAGAAAAAAAACAATATATATGTATGTATAACTGCATTATGAGTTGGTAATCTCGTCACCATCTTAAAGTGTGTTTATTCCCTTGTTTCCACGGAAGCAAATGCAGTAACCGGTTTCCTTTGTTATGTAGATGAAATCCCAGGATTTGGCCATTTAAAATTATTACACCCTAAGCACTGTGTAATGCTCCACAACGATCCAAATAGCACAATATTTTCAATGAGTAGTATGTGAAACCAAGGTTACCAAGCCTGTGGCTTAAGCACAACTGCACTTTTCCAACACGTTCTTCATCATTCATCAGTCAAGCTTACAGTATTTTTCTGTCCGACAATTAAGCAGGATTATTATCTTTAGCTAAAACTGAAACCAAAACTATCAAAAATATTTGAAGAGTTCAGATGCAAAACCAGCTAAAAGCCATCTCGGGCACAAATGAGATAATGATACTGAGTGAATGCTCCTGACGCATAGTATACGTCCATCAAATACTTTTACTGCAAACTCGATAAATTCCAGCATCAGCCCAATCAGAAGTACAATAGAAACCTATACAAAGTAGCCAGAAAGAAATGCTAATTTTAAAGAAATACGTCAGATGGATTTAGAGGCTTTTCATTTTGTTATTTGAAATGAAGCTAAAATAAAATGTAAATATTAGAAAATTAAACATTAAAATAAGTTTAAGTTAAACTGTAAATGAACAAAAACTGAACTAAAATTAAGACAAAATTAGAAATGCAAAAAAAAAACCTCTCTCTCTCTCTCTAAGTTATATATATGTTTAATATAAATTTTGATTAAGAATAAATAAAAATAAAATAAAATAAAAGATTAGGAAAAAATGCTGGGTTAAATGCAACCCAGCGCTGGGAGAAATATGGAAAAAAAAATAGGTTTACAAATGAACATTTATGTTCAATAAATGAACATTTATTAATAAGTTGAATAAATAATAATTAAACAATAAATATTTTAAAAAATTGCTTTGGGTTGTTTTGACCCAGCTGTTGGGTTAAATGTTTAACCCAACCTTCTGGGTAGTTTTATTTAACTCAACTATTGTTCAAAAATTACTATATTGCTAACTTACAGCCAAAATAGGTTGTAAATTAAAAATAAGACACATAATTTGAACATTTATTAATAAGCTATTTGTTTATTTAATTATTATTTATTCAACTTATTAAGTAATAGTAATTTACTGAACACATTAAAAAATGTTAATTTTCCAAACTGTTTTGGGTTCATTTTAAGCAAGAAATACAGTAATTTGTAGGCAATAGTTGAGTTAAATAAAACTACCCAGAATGTTGGGTTTAACATTTAACCGAACAGCTTAATGAAAACAACCCAAAGCAATTTTAAAAATATCTATTAATTAATTAATATTAATTCAACTTATTAATAAATGTTCACTTATTGAACATATGTTAATTTCCAAACTATTTTAGGTTCATTTTAAGCAAGACATACAGTAATTTTTAAGCAATATTTGAGTTAATTAAAACTACCCAGAAGGTTGGTTTAGACATTTAACCCAACTGTTGGGTCAAAACAACCCAGTCGCTGGGTTTGTCCATATTTCACCCAGCACTGGGTTGTTTTTAACCCAGCATTTTTTAGAGTGTAGAATAAAATTGAATAAACACCTGAAAATGTTACTTACTTCCTAGCAAACCAAAGTAACCAAATTAAGCTAAGGAACAGTCTCAAAACAAACAAATAAATAAACAAACAAAAAATCTACAGTTCACATTTTCTGCCTTTGCATTAAATTGCTTTTGAAGAAGGGCAAATGTGGCTGTCCTCGGTTTCAGTAAGGAGGTCTAGAAAGGAGCATTTGTGTGAGATGGGTGAGAAGGGTGTGTGTGGCATGGAGTTGGGTGAGAGCGGTCTGAGCTGGTTCCACCGGGCAGCAACAGAAATTGCAGCCAGCTTCTGGGAACACTTTCCATATAGCAGCTAAAGCTTGGGGCTCGTGTGTACTGCCTCTGTAAATAGTGTTAAAGCGAAAGGAGAGGCTAGCGGCCATTTTTGGCCCGTGCATCTCTCAGCTTCTCACTGACATATGCTGTCTGCTTAGGACATACTATTAGTCACAAGGGGGGGAAGTTATAAATACGACCCAGAACAAACAGTTGAGGTCTAAACGTTCTGAAGACTGCAGGACAGGGTCGGGTTGCATAATGGGATAATAACATGTATAGGTAGACCTCTTTATTTATCCATAATAATATTAGACCGGCTAAACTCTAATGAGCTCCTGCTGTCCATCTAAGTGAGTGACAACCGAGACAGCTGTAATATATCTTTCTGTTGGTACAGTAGCTGCCATGTGTATTTGATTTATGTCTATTGTTTAATAAAAGAAACATGAGGAACCAAATGGCAGTTCTTTGCACACTGCATCTGTGGGTCAGTAGAGTTAAAATGAAGAAATAATTTGCTTTAGTATTCAAACAATGACAAAAAGCGTCTTCAGTGTCTGCAGGCCATTTCTTGTGACCACCAAGACGAAGATCACTTCAATGGCTTTATATGCAGCCAATTACAATGCACCCGTCCTGCTCAGCTGCCACAAATGCTTTTTATAAAAACGAAACCTTCAGAAGTGCCCACAAGAATTGAAGGAATTTACCATCCACACAAAACCCGTAGATTTGTTGCAGTTCATATAATTTTGGTTTTGGCTCTGGAATAATTTGCAAGCGTGCACTTCAAATGAGATGCTTTCGTGCAAAGTGCAGCATGTTGTGTGTTGTGGACGGCAGTCTGGAGTAATTGAGGGCATTTGATATGCACCATTTGGGGGTCCAGCCCTCACACATAATGTACTGTTTAAACATGAGTCGAATGAACTATTGCCATACCTCCTGCAATGCACTTAAATGTACTGTATACTCGAATCAGTGGCGGAATTGTCCCAGTCAGCCTGATCTCTTTAGTGTACATATGTATCATTTATATGTAAATTTTTGTATTTCTTTATTTAATAAATATGTACTTTAGTTAACAAGTAAGTACAAGTAAACCTCAACTGACAACATTTGTCACGCAAAAAGTTTCCTTGCCCTTTTCAGTTAAACAAATATATAAATAAAGGCTACAGTGAGGCACTTATAATGTAAGTTAAAGGGGTCATATGATGCGATTTCAGGTTTTCCTTTGTCTTTGGAGTGTTACAAGCTTTTTGTGCATATATTAGATCTGTAAAGCTGCAAAGATTAAAGTCTCAAACCCAAAGAGATATTCTTTATAAAAGTTAAGACTCAGCCACGCCTTCCTAAAATGGCTCGTTCAAACACGCCCCCACGTCTACGTCATGGTGTGGGAAAGTTTGCATAACACCGCCCAAATGTATACGCAAAGAAAGAAGGCATAACTTTTATTCTCGCTGTAGTATTGTTGCAACCGCTGCCATGTTGTGGAGACGCTGTGTGTTTCGTTGTGAAAGTAAAAGTTTTTTGTTTGGCTTTCCAAATGAGTAGACAACTAGAAATCAGTGGTTAGGTTATATTTACAACACTGTTCCAGAACAGTACAACGCAAATATTCATGTGTGTGCAGCGCATTTTACTGAGGATTGTTTCCTGAACCTGGGAGAGTACAATGCCTCCTGTGCACATTATAAAGTGGGGCAATTCCAAATTTGCAAGGACAGTCTGGCACGTCTGACTCACAGATTGTAAGTACGTTTTCATATCTGAAGAATTTGCTATTGAGTATTCAAACACAAGTTTTGAGCAGTGTAGAGTAGTGCTGCTTGTTTGTCGTTTCTACAATCACAAATGCAGACATGGAGTTATGTTTAAGTGGCGCAGACATTATGAGTCATTATAATCAGTAATTATGTCCTCACTGGATGCAACAAATGCCTTTTATAACGGGTTTTATTGTTTTTGTCTCGTCACGCTGGAACACGGCATCACAATATAAAATAAAGGACAATTCAAAGTTATTTTGTAACTTGTAGTGAACATAGAATGTTCATTTAAAGCTAATCAACAATATACAAACATTAATTATCAATGTCTGGGAATACATACGAAAATATACTTGTGCTATAAGCAGACTTACAGGATTAGTTAACTCTAGAATCAAAATTTCCTGATAATTTACTCGCCATGATGTCACTCAAGATGTTCACGTCTTACTTTCTTCAGTCGAAAAGAAATTGAGGTTTTTGAGAAAACCACTATTGAGTGGACTTCAACGGGAATCAGCGGGTTGAAGGTGCAAATTGCAGTTTTAATCCAGCGTTAAACGGCTTTATGGCATCCCAGTCGAGAAACAAGGGTTTAATCTAGCAAAACTATCGATCACTTTCTAATAAATAAATAATTATATACTTTTTAACCACAAATGCTCATCTTGCACTAGCTATGCATCCACGATTTCACACACTACATAATCACATTGGAAAAGTCATACCTGACATAGGCAAAAGTACAGAACCAGTGTTTACAAAGTGAACGTGCAAAGAAAGTCAAACGCCCTTTACAAAGAAGGTAAATCAACAATGTCAGAGTTTTTTGCACTACTCTACCTTTTTGAACTAGAGTATACAGATGTAGAACTAACCACGCATGATCTCTGAAAAGTGATTATGTAATGCGTGAAGCTGTAGACGCGCATCGCAGAGCTAGTGCAAGATGAGCATTTGTGGTTAAAAAAGTATATATATATATATTTTTTTTTTTGGAAAATTACAGATCATTTCGCTAGACAAGACACTTATTCCTCGACTGGGATTGTGTAGAGCCCTTTGAAGCTGCATTTGCAATTTGGACCTTCAACCTGTTGATCCCCATTGAAGTCCACTGTATGAAGAAAAATTCTGGAATATTTTCCTCAAAAACCTTCATTCCTTTTCGACTGATCTTGGATGACATGGGGGTGAGTAAATTATCAAGAAATTTTAATTCAGGCTTTAATTGGGCTGGAATACACTACATGACTTTTAAAAACTGAACAGATCTTAAAATACTTAGCATCATACACTTAACCACTTTGTAAAAGTCACAGAGAAAAACCTAGCCATTATACACTAAACTGAGGTTCACACACTACCAGACTTTTAAGTTGCTCCGATTGCAACAGACTCACACAGAAACATGCATCTTGTTTCTACAGTAGGAGATACGTGACAAAAACAATATCTGTTCTAAAATCGCCTCAAAATATCAAACATGTTTGATCTCCTCCGACTGGATGGAATCAAAGTCTGAAGCTGAAAAATCGTAGTCTGTGACCATAGTACGCGACACAATTTTCTATGAAATCTGTCAACTGACATGTATTAGAGCCTTAAATGTACCAATACCTATGTTTTCCAATAAGGTTGTCCCAGTTTCTTTTTATCTTACCAACATGACACTCTTTTTGTCAGCATTATGTTGTCCCCAATATGTTGCAGGATTAAATTACAGCTTGCATACACACATACTCATCAAAGTGGGTAACACTTTTTTAAAGAACTGGTCCAGTACTATTAAAGAAACTACATAGAAAACTACACGCAGTCACAAAGGTCCTCAAATTACCATAAACACAAACTCAGTCTTATTGTCTTGTGCAAACACATTAGGATCATTCTCAAAGCAGACAACTAGAACAACTAGCTTCTCAACAACCACAGGACTGCACCCAGTCTGAAAACCAGTAAATCCCAGAGGAACATCCATGACTTACTGGTTCCCAGACCAAAGAAACCCAGGGGAGAGGCACTCCACCCATGCATGGTCTTCATGCTTCTGGGTTCCTGCATGTCCTTTGTGAAGATGGTGGCAAACGGCCAGAATCCGACTCCAAAGAGAAGCGCACAAGACGTGCTTTGGCACAAGTTGTGCTGGACACAGAATGTTCCCCCTAAATGCTATTTATGTTTGCTCAGTCATATACGTCTGTAGATATACTGTGAGAGTGATGAATGTTCAGACGCAAACCTGGGCTTAGAAAATGAATTGCCTGCAGGTGAATTATTGCCCGGCATACTTAATATACTATTCGGTTACATAAAGACTAACTTCCGTGGAGCGTCAAATCAACAGAAATGAGTCTTCTTCAGGTCAGCCTCGGTAAAAACTCTGAGGTCTAAGGTCTTGGCTCATTAACCGAGGAAACAAAATGTCAGGGGTGGTCAAACAATGTGATTAATTTGCCTGAAGAAGAAAATTGGTTGCAAATGAACAAAATATGTCATTTCCGACCTCTTGGACAGGGAGCGAGAACACATAATAAGGCACGTCTAATTACTATGCCGAGGTGAGGACCTCAACTCAAGCCCTTATCACAGTTTTGAATCAACGCCATACAAAGGGCTCACTGGTAGTCAGATTAGACGGTGTAACATTCCTTGAATACTGCGTAAATGATTCAGAAGGGGATTTTAACAAAACGGTTTCATATTGAGTCTTGAACACATTGTGACCACAAAGCTAAGTAGCACTGCACTGATGTAGTAAAAAGACTTTATTTGTGCCAAAATTCTGATATGATGCCACAAGCAGGATTTTGTTGAATGGAGTGACCTATTGAATTGTAACCTGGCCACATAAACGCAAACTACATCTTGTAAAATAGAGTATATTGTAGAAAGCTAGTCTGCAAAGTTTGGAGTGGGATGGGGTGGTGTGAGGGTCTGGCACAAGTTGGCAGCTCTGTCAACGTCTGGCCACAGCTATGTCACTTTCTAGTTGTCTGCTTTTATGTGGCAGCCCTGCAGCCGCCCACATTCCATAGTGTCCAAACACGTTAACCAAACATGAATCACCAATCTGATGCCACCACCCAATCCAGTAAAAATCTTTATAGTTTCACTTGCTGCCACACCAACCACCTGTGCAGACGGCAGCATGTGATTTCCAGTTGATATCAACACATTTTTCAACCCATTTTTTTTCAGTTACTGACATTACTGAGAAAAGAGCTTTAAAGGGATCGTTCACCCCAAAATGAAAATTGTGTCATCATCAGTTGATACAAATCTGTATTAATTTCTTTCTTCTGTTGAATACAAAAGAAATTATCTTAAAGAATGTTGGTAACCAAATAGTTCACTCTTAAAAATAAAGGTTCCAAAAGGGTGTTTTTGCAGTGATGCCATAGAAGAACCATTTTTCAGTGAACGCTTCCTAAAAGAACCATTTTGAAGAACATTTTTAAAAATCTAAAGAAACTTTTTCGACTATAAAGAACCTTTTCTGCATTTGAAAGATTCCATGGTCCACTTCCAGAACAACAATTTACAGATAATGTACCCCCAAGATGTTCATTTCTTTCTATTATGTTTTTTAAGAAACACGTTTCAGCATTTTTCTCCATATAATGGACTGATACGGTGCCCCGATATTGAACTTTCAAAATGCAATCTAATACCAGTCCATTATATGGAGAAAAATGCTGAAATGTTTTTCTCAAAAAACATAATTTCTTTACGACTGAAGAAAGAAAGACATGAACATCTTGGATGACAAGGGGGTGTGTACATTATCTGTAAATCTTTGTTATGGAAGTGGACTTCTCCTTTAAAAGTTCTTCATAGAACCGCTGATGCCAATAAAGAAACTTTATTTTTAAGAGTGTTGTTCGTAGCCATTGACTTCCATTGTAAGAGAAAGTAAAAATACATAGAAGTCAATGACTACAAGCTAGTGTTAATTTCATTAATGAAAACTATGACAAAAAATGTTAATTGACAAGCTTTTTTCCTGTGACTCTAAACAAGACAATGACGATAAAAGGCAAGACTGGAAAGTATTCTACAAAATTAAAACTATACCAAAATCTCTTTCTCAAAAAGGAGACAAAATATTATTGACTGCCTGCACATACCTCTACTACACAAGTGCGGTTGCCAGATATCAAAAGTTCAAATCCCCAAATCAGGTTAACTGTTAAAATGATACATTTTCCAACGTATAGGCTCATTGGAAATACATGCCTCTATATACTGTACATTTCTATAGAACTGAAAAAATGTACCTATACACACGAATCACTGCAGTTTCCAGTTAAAATGAACACTAGAGGCAGTAAAACGCCGACAACTTTTATTCCTTTTCACACAAAGTATGATTTACACACAAAATTTTGATAAATAAAGGCTAATCTTCACACAATTACTTGCAGAATAGTATGTTATGGCTTCAAAGCAATTTTAACATCCTGCGCAATTTGAAAACTGATACTTTTGAACGCTGTCGTGACATCTACAGCTTCATATGCATGAGTTCTCTAATTCAGTAGGTTTGCTCGGTAGCTCATGCGATACGTATCTCCGTTACGAAACTCGCAAAACTACGGTTCAACAAAACAGCTCAAATCCACATAAGGAAGTTAAAACAGCACAGTTGCATCAACAAATGCATTGTTATATCATTTTTGCATTTGTTAACACTATTGTTTGGGGTTAGGTTTGGTGTAGGGGATATTTCCAACACGACAGAGCATTAATCTTTAGCAACACTCCTTGGATATTTAAATTCTGAACAGCCGCAATACGTAGCCTACATCAAGCAGTGTAATAAAAACACAGCAATACATGCCTGTACCAACGTAATAAAAACGTGCCATGGTCATGTATTGAACGTGTGTTTTAGCACCACTCTCAGGACATTTCACTTTGAAACTCAGCAAAACATGCAGTAAGGCACATATTTTCATGAGCCTGAGTTGATGTTTTCTGACAGGTGTTTTGCTTAATTTTTGCTATGAGCCCACACTTGCTTTTTATGATGGAAGATGATTTTCTAAAAACAGAGTAAGCTGAAGTTTACAGACCTCCATGTGAGATGTTCAGCTTAAATAAAAGTGCCATTCAGCCAGTCTGTGTTCTGTCAATGGATCTTGATTATATTGTTGCTGAATAAATGCACTTATTCAACCGATGTTTTTAAACAGAGAAACATTGTTGCAATTTGGAATTATTGGAAGTACTATTAGTTTCACTGTTATAATAGTTTTGTTTGTTTTTACCAGTTATCATAATGTAGACAGAGAGAATGTATATCTAAGACTTTGATATTAATTTAGATTTTAGCATCACATTCTATTGATTTGTGCTTGTTGGTGAAAGGGCAAAACCTGAAAAGCACAAATAAATTTCTCAAATGACAACAATCATTGCGATTATAATTTTGAGAAAAATATTTTCTAACCATTATACAGCATGATGAAAATCGACTAAAACTTGACTAAATAAAAACAGGACAAGTTTGACTAAATATGATAACTAAATAGTACATTTGACATAAGGCTGACAAATTTAACTCCATTTGGTTGCCCACATTTTTCAAAATATTTTTTGTTTAACAGAAGAAAGTAATACATACAGGTACATACAACATAAAGATGAGTAAGTAAGGATAAATTTTAAAAATTTTCCAAGACTTTTCTTGTGCTATTGTTAATATACTTGGATGAATGCGATTTCTAATAAGTTATAGTGTTCTGTATTTTGACTCTGGAAGCATTTTCACACATTTTTTTCACCCTTAATTAAGGGTATAACCAATGATGGCTACGGACAGGACCTGCTGGGTACTTAGGAAGGATCCTAATTGAATCTGACAATAATTTTCACATCACTCCCATGCTCTGTCTCCAATGCTATTAGTGACATTACTGCGCTAATGGTTGCTATGGCAGCATGAGCAATGCTCATTAATGACCTCAGCCGTAGTAATATTCAGTACAATCTTTTCTTTTTCTTTATTTCCTGCTTCGTTTTGCTCTAACTTCTGATTTGAAGATGTACGAGCACTTACAAGATGTACGACATTAATGGACCGCTCTCAAGACGGGTCAGGGCAAAGTTGTGATGTTTCCGGATGTAATTAGCATTGGAAAACTGTCCAGGGGGACATGAAAGAAAATCATTAGACAATCTGTGGTATTAAGGGTTTTTCTATCACATGAATTTAACAGAAAAAAAAAAAATCTAATTCTCTAATTTCACTATGGATTTTTCTTTTTTACACAGTCTTAGTTGTGCTTTGATCACTCTATAAAATGCAATTAGTAGATCAACCAAATATTTACTTAATAATAAAAAATTCAATAATCAACCTTTATTTAACCAGACAAATCACTTAAGAATGAATTCTTATGAATCCTGGCAGAATATTATATTACCTGGACGACATACAGGCATATCAATATATACATACAAGTCATCAAAACATAAAACAGTGGTTACCATTTTTGATGTCTAACAGTAATTTTAATTTAGTAATTTTACATATTACATCATAAAATGACAGTAAAAAGCATGATTTACAGTTCAGATACAGGTTTTCACACAAACAAAGGTTTTATAAAATGATAAACTTCACATTTCAGCCTTTAAACAAATTTTTTTATAAATTATTACATTAATTGAAACAATTATTATCAATCAATTGTGTTAATAACATAAATATATCTTAATTGTTTAGACTTTTATAAAGCATGGAAGTCAATTTCCACCACAAAAAAAAAAAATAAATAAATAATTTAAAAAAAAAATAGCAATAGCAACTTTTTATCTCACAATTCTGATTTTTTCGAGTTCACATCTCTCTCAGTTGTGACTTTTTTTTTCTCAGAATTGCGAGTTTATATCTTACAGTTCTGACTTTATTTCTCACAGTCGAGAGTTCTGACTTAACTTGCAATTGTGCATTTATATCCCACGATTCATTTAATGAAATCATAACTTTTTGAAGTTTAATCATCGCATTAAGCTATATCGCAATTCTTCCTGCCCCCAAATTTAAGACCTCTTCAAATCATGATTAAAGGGGTCCTATTATGCTCCTTTTCAAAGTCTTGATTTTGTTTTGGGGGTGTCCCAGAACATGCTCTCATGCTTGGTGGTTCGAAAAACACATTATTTTTCACATAATTTACATTATTACAATACCTTTCTCCCAGCCTGGCACAAAAGGCTTGATTAGTTCCGGGTGTAATGAAGGCCTGCCTTCCGAAAAAAGGAAATGTGTTATGATTGGTTAGCTGTCCCAGTGCGTTGCGATTGGCGAACAGCTTAGACCGTGTTTCAGTACTGCCACGCCCCTTGTCAAAGCAGTCAGTGCAAGCTAGATTAATAGTGAATCTTACGTTTTAAATATGGTTATTTTTCTTACAAAAACGCATGGATTCGTTACAGGAGACCCACCGGGAGCCGTGTGAGGCACTTTTTATTATGGATGGATGCACTGTATTAGATTTTATTAGACTCCGATTGCATTTGTCTGAAAGAAGGAAGTTATATACACCTAGGATGCATGGAGGGTGAGTAAATAATACACTACAGTAGTGTTAAGTCCCATCCTCAGCCTGCGAGATCGCCGATACATGATATAATCGTGCTAATTTATTGAATTATTTTACATTCTTAGTTTCATTGCCCGAAACCAGCTCTAGCATAAGGCTAAAAGCAGCCTAACATTATCACAAAACATCATCACTGATCAGCCTAGCCTATTCTAGTGCAGGTTTATGCATTTTAAAAAACACTCACGTTATAAGTGAAGCTATCTACACTCTATGATGAATAAATCTACCACACACTGCACTGCCGGAGTAGATCACGGCTTCGGCATGTGTTTCGACTCCCTGTACTGCACACGTCTGCGGTATGTTACTGCTCTGAAGTGGCCACTCTAGTCAATGCTTGTGTTTATACCCGCCGCACTGCAGCTCGTTGAAGCGGCTCTCCACGCTACAAGTTTGGCTAATCCCCCACCTTGTCCCTACTCAGCCCCCAACAATTCGAATTTCCGTAGGCAGGATTTAATTTAATGATATTCTAATGGACCGCGTTGTGACATCATTGCATGCGGAAAACAAACGCTGTAGTCCAAAGGAGCCGTTTGTTGTAGATCATGAAAAGAGATATATGTCCCTTAGGAGTGGACTTTGACACACACCACACACTGACTAAAATTAAAAAAGTGAAAAAGCATAATAGCACCCCTTTAAGACTCTCTTATACCATTTAAGATGTTTTAAGGCTTTAAATTTGTTGTAACCAACTTTTAAGGATCTGTGGGAAACCTGGTATTTTTACATTTTTGTTTTAGTACAGAAATATTAACTTAAATATTATATTTAACACAATTTCTTATGTCTGCTAAAGTATTCCCTGCTGAAAAAACACTAAAAACTATCACAGAATTTGTAATGGTTTTACTGGTTATAATGGAAATTGTATTGATTTTAATGGAAATTGCAATGAACCCAATTAGTCTCCACTTGCAATTTTTCGCCTTCTATTGGTGGCTTGTTAAAACGACTAAAACCTAATAAAATAAGTCCCAAAACACACTACAGGAAACCATTTTTTTATGGTTTTAATGGTTAAAAGTTTATGTTTTGTAATGGTATTTGTAGTGGTAACCATTAGAATTTATGTGATGTTTTCTATTGTTTTTTACAGCAGGGTTAGTAAGTTAATTCTTATCTTTATCTATAAACACCCTCTTTTTCTACAGTGCACTGGACAAAATATTGAAAAAAGATCCTTTGACGGACAGCTGCTCTTTTAAGAAGCCTATTCTTACCAGCTAGTTTTGCACAACTGTGCAAAAATGAAGGGACAAACAAACGTCTGTTGTGTTTCGAATGTGGTCAAGCTTTGTTTAACGAGCTTCCTGAGAAGCTCATTTTACTCGGGACAGAACACTCCTGGAATTGTAGCAAATAACATTTCAATGGCCTGTAAACAACAGGGTATGCGGCCAGAGTCACATCTGATTTGTGGAGCACTTCCCAGCAAGTCAGCCAAGAGGACGGCCGTGCGGTGGCTCTAGTTGGGTCGAGCGCTGAGCAGCTGGACCATGGCAGATCTTTTCACACACCCACACAACACACACACAGCAGCCACCAGCTAAAACACACAAACCCCACCCCAGACAGCTTGGAGAGATTACAAACTACAGTCCACATGGCCAAAACAAATGGTGCAGTTCCATCACAGTAGCCCGTGTAACCGATATAAATTGGCTGACAGCAATGATAAGTGAATCTTAAGTCTGATCAAGAAAAGAAAAGAAGTTGTACAAGATGAGGTGGACTGTTTTAGTGATGCTTTTCACCTTTCTGACTCAGAGAGATGTCAAACCTGTCCATATCTACAGTTCATAAAAAACAACAGGTGTTTACCTGAAGTGATAGGAGAGAAACATCATTTATTTTTTTGTAAACAAATGAAGGCACTAAATGTGACATCTGTTATGATCAATCATGTATCGTGTCACATTTGCAATTTGCCATGATTAAAGCATAAATTAAAAGTTAAGAATGGCCAAGTTCTATAACTGATGTTAATAAATATTAACTTATAAAGAAATGTCTGATACATTTGCAGTTTAGGCTTTGTGAAGATGCATGCATTTATTAAAACAATCTGTATGTGTCTAAAAAATACATAAATATACATTATTTATGATTTCAATAATTTCTTAATCATATCAGCTGTGATTCACTCATGATTTGCTATAATTAATCACAGAAAGCTCTGTGCTTATATTACTTTGATTAATTGTTCAGTTGTTTACCTAACATATATTAAATATATATTTTAAACAAGATTCCAGTTTCAGAGTTTTCAAAGAGGTGTTACTTTCTTCAAGTCTTTTTTCTTTTTTTCTTTGCTTAGCCATATTTGTCAAAAATAATAAGCAAATAATTCTACTTTTACTTAGTAAACAAAGTTTAGTCAATAAAATTTATATAACTTAAAGTGGCATTCTGAAGAAAAAAAAAGTACAAATCTTAATATGTGGACTTAAAGAGCAGGTCATATGTTTTTTTTTAAAGTGTCCTAATATTGTGTGGGAGTCCTATACAGGTTTAAACACTGTCATTTTCTCAGTATATACATTTAATATTAGAATAATTTTGCAATGATTTAGAAACAATTCAGTCTGTCTGCAAACCCCTCCCTTCCATAAACATACTCCGCTCTGATTGGTCAGCTGGCTAATTCTGTTTGCGATTTGGTACAGAGAGGGGTACTTGAGCAAGTTAGCAAGCGCTACCATTGACAAAGCATGCACCTTTGCATCAAACAATAAAATAGAGCTCCAATTCTTAAAATAATGACGTAACATTTTGTTTAACATTTATACAAGCGAATCGTGCCTGCAGTTAAAGTTTAGCTGCTAAACTGTAAACACTTCACAAAAAAGTAATGCTGGATATGTTAGCCTAGTGCTAACGTGACTGATGAAACAATAGAGTTTAAAAATTAAAATATGTCTACATTATTATTAAACTAAGTAATTTAGAACAACAACAGTCTACATTAATGGAGAAGTCCACTTCCAAAACAACAATTTACAAATAATTTACTCACCCCCTTGTCATCCAAGATGTTCGTGTCTTTCTGTCTTCAGTCGTAAAGAAAT
>JAHKKF010534126.1:0-20658 GCA_019740295.1 Labeo calbasu
AGGCAGTAATTAAAGCAAAAGGAGCCCCTACCAAGTATTGAGTACATATACAGTAAATGAACATACTTTCCAGAAGGCCAACAATTCACTAAAAATGTGTTCTTTTTTTTTTTTATTGGTCTTATGAAGTGTTCTAATTTGTTGAGTGAATTGGTGTTTTTTTTGTTAAATGTGAGCCAAAATCATCACAATTAAAAAAAAACAAAGACTTAAACTACTTCAGTCTGTGTGCACTGAATTTATTTAATGCACAAGTTTCACAATTTGAGTTGAATTACTGAAATAAATTAACTTTTCCACGACATTCTAATTTATTGAGATGCACCTGTATATGGATTAGTGCCGCAAACGATTAATCGCATCTAAAATAAAAGTTTTTGTTTCCATAATATATGTGTGCATACTGTGTATATTTATTATGTACATATAAACAAACATGCAGTATATATTTTGAAAATATTTACATGTTTTTTCTTGTATATATATTAATATTCATATTATTGATATTTCATATAAATATTTTTAATAGATAAACAACATTTTATTAAATATATACATGCATGTGTGTTTGCATTTATATATACATAATAAATATACACAGTACACACACATATATTATGGAAACAAAAACTTTTATTTTGGATGCGATTAATCACGATTAATTGTTTGACAGCACTAATATGGAGTCAAAACAGGGCCACATATACTTTGAAGTGTTACAAAAAAAAATAAAGTTTTGCAAAGGAAAATTACAGTATTGAGAAAAAATGTTCTTTTCGCAAACAAAAAAATTAAGTATTGCTAGAAAAAAAGAAGTTTTGCAATCAAAATTAAAGAATTGCAAAAGAAAATGAAGTATTGCGAGAAAAAAGATTTTTAGCAAACCAAAATAAAGAATCGCAAATTATAAATGAAACAGAGCAAAAGCAAGGATTTTGCAATACATATTTCCCATGGCCATAGCTCCTAATTTATTTGCAACACTTCTTTTATTCTGCGTTTCAGTCAAGTGTGAGCTCACGATAATATTTGCGCTTCACGTTTCTGCGCGTTTCACTTTCTGGCATTGTTTTGACATGGGGGTGGAGTCTTTCTTAATTTATGTCAGGGGTTATGTAAATGGAAAACAAAGATGATATCTTCAATATGCAAAACTTTTCTTTTTTTTTTTATTTTCTTTTGCAATACTTCAATTCTTTTGCAAGTATATGCAACCCTGGTTTGGCTCCATATAGCTAAATATATAGTTTTAACAATCCACCAATAGAAGGTGACCAATTACCAGTAGAAACCCACAGGGTCCATTACAGTTTTCATTAAAACCAATACAAGTCCCATTATAACTATTAAAACCATTATAAATTTGGTGATGGTGTCTATTATTTTTTTCAGCAGGATTGGCTGCTTTAAAATGAGTACTTTGTGTCTTGGGAAGTTACAATTTCAAAGTAGCTTCCCAAACACTGGTCTTATCCACCAAAAACCATCTGAATATCCATTCAGGAGCTGAACGTTTAAGCTGAGAAGAGATCAGGGATGTATTATATATGTGATAGACTGTTCAGGAGCGTTTACTCTTGCAAGGAAACCACAGCGGCATCATCATTTCATCTGTTATCAACTTCTCATCATCTTCACTCTGATTGTTGTTGTTTTTGAAAATTGACGCCGCAGTCTTCTCGCCAGGGTGCAGGATCCTGTCAGACGCCATCAGTCATAAAGCGCCTCTAATGTTTAGATTGTGGCTCTCATATGGGAGCCATAAACACATTCATCACGTCTGTGGTTACAGCAGACACACAACAATGATAACTGAACCGTCTGAGGACGGCACCTGCCGATGAAGGACTGCGATAGTAACAAACAACTGGATTTACTCAGGATTCCTGGCTCATTCAGCTTTTTTTCAGCTTTTTTGTTGTTGTTGCTTTTTTTTTTAAATTGCATGTTACAATTGTAAGTTTTTTTAATTGCATGTTTAAATTGCTTGTTTAATTTTTAATCATTCAAAAAATTCAAACGTGCCGGAAATGTACTCGCCCTTAGGACCTCCAAAATGTAGATGACTTTGTTTCTTCATCAGAACAGATTTGGAGAAATTAAGCATTACATCACTTGCTCACCAATGGATCCTCTGTGGTGAATGGGTGCCGTCAGAATGAGAGTCCAAACAGAAGATAAAAACGTCATAATAATCCACAAGTAATCCACTCCAGTCCATCAATTACTTGCGATTACTGTGATGTTTTTTATCAGCTGTTTGGGCTCTCATTTTGACGGCACCCATTTACTTCTATTCACTCAAACTCTTCTACATCTTGAATGTAGTACATTTTTAGCATATTTTCATTTTTGTGTGAACTACTTTTTTAAACAGCCTATACAGAGGATAATATCTAAGGGCAAATTTGTTTCATTATTGTGATGTTGCCATATAAAGCCTCTTGGGAAATTAGTACTTATGATTTCATAAGACATAATTACAGAACACAATGGAGGTACTGGACAATTTCATATTTGTGACCCTGGACCACAAAACCAGTCTTAAGCAGCACGGGTATATTTGTAGCAATAGTCAAAAAATACAATGTATGGGTCAAAATTATCAATTTTCATTTATGCCAAATGTCATTAGGATATTAAGTAAAGATCATGTTCCATGAAGATATTTTGTACATTTCTTACTGTAAATATATAAAAACTTAATTCTGTATTAGTAATATGCATTGCTAAGAACTTCATTTGGGTAAAAAAAGTATGTTATGTTCGTAACAGTTTCTATTTAACTGCTTTGAAATGAATTCATCTAAAAAGTAGCATATTATAAAAACAATTAAAGAAACGTTTCCAACCAAAGTGTTTCAGAGAACAAAAATATTTTACATTTTGGAAAAATTGCCTAAAAATAATAACAGAAATAGAATCTGAAGCCACTGGTGAAACCACTAAATGTAATAAATGACTTGCAATTTAATGCTGCGTGCAAAATTTATGGCAGTGGCTATTTGCACTAAGTGTAAATAGCAATTAGATGCTATTTACACTAACTGCAAATAGCAACAGGTTCTATTTACACTAAGTAAATTGCTATAGATTTACACTACGTTAAAATAGCAGGATTTTCTGCTATTTATTATACTTCTTGCAATTTGAGGCAATTATCTGCACCTCAGTATTGTAGTACGTTATAAAACAGTATGCAATAATAATGAATTGAGTGTAAATTATTATTTTTATTTCAAATTATTAAAGGGATGCTGCCTTTATTGGCACAACAAGCCCTCCCTTCACCTGCTCTAATCTTAACTGATACCTTTTTTTCAAACTTTTGATTATTTCCTTAATTTTTATCAAAAATAAATGCCTTTCCAATATGATATGACATTTGAAAAAAGAGAAAAAAGTTAGCCAAAAGGCAGATTCGAACCCGGGTTGATCACGTTGAATAGACTACAGTATGCACTTTACCAACTGTACCACTGGCACTGTTCAGCAGGCGTCTTTTGTAGCGTTGACTAGCCCAATCACATGTTTGTGGGCAGAGTTTGTGTAAATAGCCTCTGCCAACAAGGCAGGCTATTTGCACTTAGTGCAAATGTATACACAAGTCTGTGCATTTTATTAAAAAAATAAAAAAAACAAAAGATTATGCATATTTAATTACATTTGCATCCAGCATATATGATTCAATTCCAAAATAAAAATCTGCAGTTGGAAGTGTAATGATGCTAGATGCATTTTGTCATGTCCATACAGCCACTGAGAATTATGGAACGTTTTCTGGTTGCGCAAGCCTCTTACCTCATCTAAATGAGTAGCATTTTAAGGCAAGCTGTTAGAGCTAACGGTAAACTAAATGCATGCAACTAAATGAACAGTCAACATTCTCAGCTAAAACTTTTGAAAAAAATATATGACAAATACTAGTTTGCTTATGACGTGATTTAAGATTAAAATCCTTTTTGCGGAATTCTGCTATTAATCAGCACAGAAAATTGTGGAAAACGCCCCCGGATTCCATGCGTCTAGCAAGGCACCACACAAGCTGCTAATCTTTCACACTTCAGGACACAATTGACAAAATCATTAGTCTTGCAGACTGCTCAGTCTGACCTTAAAAACCGGCCAGAGTAACAAGGCCTGGGAATTGTGCGTGTCATGATATGTACAGCATTAATGTTTGAGTAACAAATGAAGCGCATAACTCACTCTTGCAGCGAGGTCGCTCATTCCTCCAGCTCCACGTCCCATTGGATGTACAGTGAATGTGGGCGGGGCCGAGCCGGTAGTAGCCGGCATTGCAAGTAAAGGCCACTTTAGTGCCGTATTCATAACGAGAGCCGTTGACGATCCTCCATTTGCCGTGATCCAGGGTGAAGGAGCCGATGCTGGGACACACCACAACTGAGAGGAAATCAGTAGCAAGGTTTAAATGTCTGTATGAGACTTGCAAATGCAATTTACCTTCACACAGCCATTTTTCACCCTCTATCTGAGTGAATACAACCATTTAAACCATTAAATGTTTTTGATGATTGAAAACTAGGATGTCTGTTCTCACCTGTGCAGCGAGGGATTTTATTATGGTTGCTCCACGTGCCGTCAGCCTGACACACGGTGCTGGTCACCTCTTTAGAGGACAGACGGAAGCCATCATTGCAGAAGTAGGTGGCTCGTGTTCCTGCCGAATAATCAGCGGCCAGCATGCCTCCGTTCACGGGGGCCACAGGTGACCCACAGGACACAGCTAGAATAGACAATGAGATGAGCTTGACTTTGCATCAAAACCTCAACAAAGAAAGTGAAAATAGTTTGTTTTCCAAGAAAAATGGTATACAGAGGTTTTGGGAATTAAAAATCGATTTCTATTTAGAACTGCTACCACAAAAACAAAAAGGATTTTCTTTATATTTGCATCCGTCTGGAACATCTGCAAAACACTGCATCACATTTTTTCAAACTACTGCATGAAAATCAAGTTCCAGCTGTAAGAAAGTTTTGTAAGTGCACTTTTCATGTTCTATATTCTGTGCTGCATTGAGAGCAGAAATACGTGGCTTGCATTACATGTCTCACAGATAAACAACATCTAAAGTATGGATTTAAAGAGAAAACAAAGACGGTGAAGCTGCAAATGCAAATAATGTGAATGTATAATAACCTGTTATTTCCCCTAAGAATTATATAATACAATTTACTTGAATCTGAAGAACAGATTTCTGAAGAGCAGTGAATACATTATGAATTATTTCCCAAACTTTGAACCAAACTCTAAATGTATATATATATATATATATATATATATAGTTTTTATACTACATATAGTATATAGGTATATAGCAGTCAACATCTGAAGTGGATCAAAAAAGAGAATATGTGAAATAGAATATGTGATCCTGGGCCACAAAACCATAAGGGTCATTTTTTTGAAATTGAGATTTATGCTACATCTGAAGGAATAAAAAAGCTTTCCATTGATTTATGGTTTGTTAGGATAGGACAACTATTTGAAAATCTGGAATCTGAGGGTGCAAACAAATCAAAATATTGAGAAAATCACCTTTAAAGTTGTCCAAATGAAGTTCTTAGCAATGCATATTACTAACCAAACTAAATTTTCATTTATTTACAGTAAGAAATTTTTCAAAATATCTTTCGCAAATAATTTACTCACCCCCTTGTCATCCAAGATATTCATGTCTTTCTTTCTTCAGTCATAAAGAAATCATGTTTTTTTGAGGAAAACATTTCAGGATTTTTCTCCATATAATGGACTTCAAGTTTGAACTTTCAAAAAGCAGCTTAAATGCAGCTTCACAGGGCTCTAAACGATTGTTAATTTTATTGTTTATTGTTATTATATTATTTTTAACCTCAAACGCTTGTCTTGTCTATGTCTGCCTGAACTGTTTTTTTCCAGTTCAACACAGTTAGGGTATGTCGAAAAACTCCCATCTCATTTTCTTCAAAACCGTCCTACATTGCTCCAGAAGTACCGACCCAGTGTTAGCAAAGTGAACATGCAAAGACTTAGACTTTCACTTTCAAGAAGATCAAACACCCTTTACAAAAAAAAAAAGATAAAACAGTGATGTAGGAATATTTTTAAGTTAAAGGAGAAAATTAGATGGGAGTTTTTCGACATAAGCCCTGTTCGAACAGGACTAGCTTTCTATACTAAAGTTTCGATTCTTTTCACTCAACGTGTGTGATTTACATGTAACAATTCGGACGGGAGTAACATTTCTGTGTTTATTACAGAGGTGGGAGGGTCTGTTTTGTACAACTGGGCGTTGCAGAGATCACACACTCTGTACGCGCGCATTGCGTAAAGAAATGATTACAGACACTGTGTGAGAAAAACACTGACGTGGCAGATTCGGACAGATTTAAATCATGAAGTATGTCTGTGAAACACAAATTTGTCTAACGACCCCCTGTAAAACTAGTCCCGTCCGAAATGGGCTATACCCTAACTGTCTTGAACCGGAAAAAACCTAGACAAGACGAGCATTTGAGGTTAAAAAGTATACAAATTGCAATTTTTTGTATTTTTTTTTTTTAGAAAATAACAGATTATTTCGCTAGACAAGGCCCTTATTCATCGGCTGGGTTCGTTTAGGGCCCTTTGACGCTGCAGTTCAAACTCAGGGGCACCACAGAAGTCCACATTATGGAGAAAAATGCTATAACGTTTTCCTCAAAAAACAATTTCTTTACAACTGAAGAAAGAAAGACATGAACATCTTGGATGACAAGGGGGTAAGTACTCTATCTGTAAATTTTTGTTCTGGAAGTGAACTTCTCCTTTAATATCCTAATGATTTTTGGCATAAAAGAAAATTGTATAATTTTGACCAGTTCAATGTATTATTGGCTATTGCTACAAATATATCCATGCTACTTATGACTGGTTTTGTTGTCCAGGGTCACATATATGTGGAATGTAGAACATCTGTAGAATTAACCATTATGTTGTGTTCCTGTTATTTTGGCCAGGAGAGATTTTTCTTCCCCCTGCATATGCTTGTTAATGTTATTGCAGTGGACTAAAAAGTAGTGAGCTTGTTTACACAGGGCACAACAACCTCAAAAAAATTCCTATTCCACCATGTTACACTTGTGTTGAGTTGCCTATGAAAAATTGCTTTGAAATGTCTCATGCTATATTATTATCAAATACTGTCTAATTATCAACTTGTTTTCTTTCAATTAGAACAGGTTTTGTATTTCTTTTTAGAACTGATTGATCATAGGCCTCACTGATTTGAACTTACACACCTTAGTTTTTGATTAAACATTGCCAAAAATTATCCACAATTAATGCTTTTCTATTCAAAAACTGAGGCTCAAATCAATGAGGCCTACAATCAATCCTTGCAAAAATAAATACAAAGCCTGTGCTAATTGAAAGAAAACAAGCTGACAAAAAGATTAAATCCAAGATTTGCTGATAACATAGCATAATAAGAGATTTACAAGCAATTTTTTTAAAGAGGTTGGTCATTTTGACCAAGAAACCCCAATTAGGTAAAGGATTTTCAGCACAGCACAATGGTTAAGAAATGTCCATCCAAGAAACTCCAATACAGATACTTCTTTTTGCAATGGCAGTTCGTTAATATCAGTTTCCTCGTTAACCTATCCACAAAAGCCAATTACACAAGTAATTGGACCAAAGCATTGATGCACACACACCTTATGTGGCTAGTTTTCCAGCAGATGAGGGCAGGTGAGGTCAATGCCATTGATTCAGTTCGCTCTGAGTGAGCTCTGAATTAACACTTTCCCTGCGGAAACCAGGTTGTGCAAAATAACCTAATTTCAAAATCAACTAGTCGGTGGACCGTCTAAACAACTAGTCAAACAACTGTCTTAAGTCTTAAAGTCTGCCAGTCTGTCACAAAATGCCTTAAATTAGTAAAATTCAGTTTCCTAATGACAGGAAGGGAGGGAAAACAAACAGCAGTAAACATTAGCAAGTTTAAGTCATTCTTAAAAATCCATTCTGTTTGATAAAACCAAGACAAGACGAGCGTTTGACATCAAAAAGTATATAAATTGTATGAAAATATCTGATTGTTTCGCTAGATAAGACCCTTCTACCTCAGCCGAGATCGTTTACATCCGCATTTAAACTGCACTTTGGAAGTTCAAACTCGGGGCACCACATCAGTCCATTATATGGAGAAAAATTTCCTCAAAAAACAATTTCTTTACGACTGAAGAAAGAAAGACATGAACATCTTACATGACAAGTGGGTGAGTACATTATCTGTAAATTGTTGTTCTGGAAGTAGACTTCTCCTTTAAATAATAAAATGTGTTTTCATACAAATTTTTTCTTAAATTACAACACCCACACATGCATTTTAAAAGTTTGCACAGCAGAAATAACTCTCCACCATATGTGACCTCATCAAGTTGAATGCAAGGTCCAAACATGGTCATGTGCAAGCAAACAGGGCTGTAATTAGCCAGCGTGGCAAAAATGTGTAATTAAACACATGGAGAAGGTGCTGGAGTTAGCTTAAAGCGAAATCAATACAGCGATGAAACATAATAGGTTGTCCAATTACCGAGCGCTAAAATTGTAATCAAATAAATCCAACAAAACAACAGCGCTTGTATTAATGCTAATAAAACCTAAGCAGAAAGCAAACCTCATCCAGCTCATCCAGAGTTAATTAGCAGGAAACAAAGAGACGATTGATCAGTGATGCTGGCATCTGACACAGCCTGTCTTTGCAACAACAATTCAATCTCAAGAACATTCATAAATGCCAAATGTGGAAAGAAACGTATCAAATATTCTATTAATGCAGTTCTTTTCTTAATACTTGCTAATGAATGTCAACAAAAATAGCTGAGAATATTAGCGTCTTCAGAAAAACAGTATAGAAATTTGAATAGAAATTTGTCATTTCATTTTTTTGGTAACACTTCTTAAATTTATACTTGTTATATTGATATTAACTTTTAAATTGTATAATGATCACCCCGCTTATCTAGCAAGAACCGCTGTTTCAGAAACCTAAAAAATGGCCTTCAAATATGTCAATTTATTTTCTTTCTTCACCAAATTCTCCTCCTGGACTGTTTCCAAAATTATAACAGAGTGAGGTCCTGCTATCCTGAACTGTCTGCTCCTTCATTTTTCAAAGTGTTAAAATCTGCTCAAAATTCATATCCTTTTTTCTGTAACCCATTTACCCTTTATTATTTTGTTTTGCTTCCTTTATTTATATCTTATTATCTAGGGGTGATTTATTTTTGATTTAAGCAAAAGTAACTGATCATGTCCTTTGGGCTTTCTTGCCTGACAGCAGTTCTGCCTCAGCACTTTTGCATATATATATATATATATATAAAATGTCCTAAATGGACCACAAAAATGCTAAAAAGTATAAAACAGAGCTGTGAGTTTTGCCAGTGAAGGTTAAATCAGACAATACCTGAGCACAAGTGATTGTCAGTTAAATTAGCCTTTGCAGTCAACTCAAGGAAATGCAATTTTCGCAAACTCAAGAAAATAATAATAAACACAACACCTTGACATGCGGGCACAGACGAGTCCCAGGCTAGATAACCGAGCTCTGTTCTCCTGCAGACGGCCATATTTTTCCCAATGAGCCTGTAGCCGCGGTCACAGGCCCAGCGGACGACGCTGTTGGCGTGGCCGCCCGTCTGGCTGACCACAAAACCGTGCTGCGGAGAGTCTGGGGTACTGCAGTACATCGCTACAGATGATAACACGGATCATTAAACACTCAAACAATATTGATTCAACTCATCAGCATCATCATTATCACAGATAAATAATGGGCAACACTGTACAATAATCATTAAAATCATTATTGTATAATCATGACAACTTCAGTGTTCACTAATTGTCCATTAGCAGTACATAATTTAATGTGTGTGATGGTACAAATTAACAAGAATTATAATAACGTGCATAATTATAAAATATACAAGAATTAATTAATTTTGTATTATTACGTATTATATTATATAATAAATTATATTAACAAAATTTCTACTCTAATTATGCCTTCAAGTCCTATGGAAGCATGTGGGTAGCAAAATTCCTTCTGAAAAGTAATATGCAAAATGGCAATGTATTTCTGTATTTAAATTTACATTTTCCTGTACCATATGTGCAACATTTAGTGCAAAATGAAAATTCAATTATATAATTCAAACTTGCCATTTCCTATACCAGAATTAATATGTAAATTAAAACCATATTTTAATGCTTTATAAGTTGCAAAGTTAACATGAAAATGTATTACAAAAAAAAATGATCAGATAAGTTTAACATGTCCAAGAATTTAATGTCATTTTTCCTAAATGCATGTAGATTTATGGGTAGGACACTTGGGACTGCAATTTTGGTAACACATTTTAATTTTGCAACTTATAAAGCGTTAAAATATGTTTTTAATTTACATTTTTAATCTAGTGTAGGAAATGGTACATCTAAATGCATCATTTTTGCTTTGCACTAAATGTTGCACATATGGTATGGGAAAATGTACATTTAAATACAGAAATGCACTGTCATTTTGCATATTACATTTAAAAATGCATTTTGCTACCTATATGCTTCCATTCTGTCTTGTTGCAATTATTATATTTACAAATTACCACCAGCAGGAAACTTTAGGCCCAGATTTTTTCACATTGGTGGCATGTGAATTAAAGAAACAAGATATACTATACAAATTATGAGTTGCATGAGTTGCACTTGCAACAAAACTACATTTCCCATCATTCTCTGTGTTGGAATGCACTGTCAACACATTACAGTAAGTGCACACATGTGCATCCTTTGCTTTTCATATTGTTGCTTTTGAACTAAAAACATCCTGTGTCTGTCAGTGAAAATTAAATTTCTATTTACACTTGCCATTTCCTACACTAGATTTAATATGTAAATTAAAACCATATTTTAATGCTTCATAAGTTGCAAAGTTAACATGAAAATGTATTACAAAAAATGATCAGAAGCATTTAAATGTTATTTTTTCTAAATGCATTTAGATTTATGGGTAGCACACTTGGGACTGCAATTTTGGTAACACATTTTCATTTTAATTTTGCAACTTATAAAGTGTTAAAATATGTTTTTAATTTACATTTTAAATCTACTGTAGAAAATGGTACATCGAAATTACATAACTGAATTTTCATTTTGCACTAAATGTTGCACATATGGTATGGGAAAATGTAAATGTAAATACAGAAATGCATTGTCATTTTGCATATTACATTTAAAAATGAATTTTGCTACCCATATGCTTCCATACTGTCTTGTTGCAATTATTATATTTACAAATTACCACCAGCAGGAAACTTTAAGCCCAGATTTGATCACATTAGTGGTGTGTGAATTAAAGAAAGAAGATATTCTATACAAATTGAGTTGCATGTGCAACAAAACTACATTTCCCATCATTCTCTGTGTTAGCATGAGAGTGGATAAATGCACTGACAACACATTAAGCGCACACAAAAGTGCATCCTTTGCTTTTCATATTGTTGCTTTAGAACTAAAATACATCATGTGCCTGTCAGTGAAAATGAAATTGCACAACGCATCTACTGTATTTTTTCATAATTATGACTTTGAATGTTTCCCAGGAGGATCTGAAAGCAGCATACGGCTTTTTCACACATCTTGTGTCTGCAGCACGTAAGCGCCACACAGTCATTTCATTACACCTTTTTCAGTACAGTAAAATAATGGAGTGAACTACTTACCAGTGTTTGAAAACACACATTTGTGCTTCATACACATCCCACATGCAGCGACAGGCACAAAACAGCACTTTCTATTCAATTTAGGTCTAACTGAAACCATGATTTGAGCAGTTCGGCTCCTCGTCAATGTAAATTGAATTTAACATTTGAAGTTTCCAATTGTGTCTAAAATGTTTTTTTCCAGAAAATCCTGATGTTGTAATGCACTGTGGTTATTTTCTGTACACATTTTCTTTAACAACATTTTCTGTTAAATTCAAGTCTGACTGAAACCAGGTGACTTAAGCAGGTATCCTGATGTATACTGAATTTAACCTGGATTTGGAGTTTTGAATTGCAATTTATATATGTATAACGGAATACGATATGTGTTAATGCAGTGTGGTTATTTCCTGTATATGTTACACCACACAAACATGAACTGATGTGATATAGTTTATGCACATTTATCTACCTCAAGTGAGCATTTTTATGCACATTTTGGACATTTTATTCGCATTTATTATTATATATTTATGCATTGTGTCAGAATTTGCATAAACTATGTGGCTGGAAACCAGCTAGTGTGGGCGTTTAACACACACCGGTGTTCGCAGTTTTCCTTACACGCTGCACAAGCAGGATGTGTGAAACCTAACATGTGAATGCACTGTCAAATTTGTTTAACGATTTAATTACATTCCTTAAAAACGTAGGCCTGTATAGTGTTTTAAAGCAGCTTCTATTATATTTCCTAACTCCAGTGTTGCATACAAATACACAAACATTAGGACACAAACACATGGACAGATGGGACATAGACTTGGACGCACGTGTCATGGGCAGGACAGACAAAAGGTCACGAGAGACACACATAGAACTGAAAGGAATTACCAATCGGGGATACATACTTTGATACTCACCCACGTAAGTGATACGGAAGCCCTTTTTGTTGGTGCCGTGATCAGACGACCAGCGGAGAAACAGCTGGTGACCTGTGGTGGTGATGTTGAAGGGCACGCTGAGATCTCCGCTCAACACAGCCAGGCTCTGACTGTAAATATTTGGCCCTGCAAAAAAAAAAGCAACAAATAAAACAGATTTGCATTTCCAATGCAAATGAATCAGCAAATGAATGTTCTTAAAGTTATGTACAAGGACAGTTTGAACAAGTTTGCGAACTGCAGATTCAGGAGAACGAATGCATGTTAGAATTCAATGGTGTCATTGCTGATGGTTCGATTTTGACATTCTAAGAGGATCAATGCAACATTTTCACAATTTAAAGAAATAAAAAAAATACAATTTTCTAAAAAATTTAATCATCCTCAGGCCACCCAAGATGTAGTTCAATTTGTTTCTTCCTAAAAATTCAGAGAAATTTGGCATCGTGTCACTTGCTCTGATTTGAATGGGTGCCGTCAAAATGAGAGTCCAAACTCTCATTCTGATAAAAACATCACAACAATCCACAAGTAATCCACACCACTCCAGTCCATCAATTAACATCATGTGAAGTGCAAAGCTGAAACATCATTAAGGCATTTTAACTTTAAACTTTCGCTTCTGGCCAAAATACCAGTCCAGTGAACAAGTCAACAAGTACAGCTACAGTGCTGTACCAGGTGTGCTTCCGAGCATGTTTACTATATCAGAAAAGCCACATATGGAGCTAGTTATGTGATGCAACCCTCAAAATGTATTTGTTTGCAATCGCCAAGTGCCAAAATGCAAGTAAAAATCAGCGTTGGCGAGTATATGTAACAGTGTCAGCCGCCAGTTGGCGGGTAAAACTTTTACACAATATAACAATGCAATGCAGTGAAAACAACAGGCAGTTTTTAAAGACATTCGCTGTTTATGCGAATAAAAATAATCTTTTCCGAACACAAGATCATCGTGATTAGCTGTTCTGTCATGAGCAACAAGAGCGAATCAAATAATGCAATACAAACGGCTGATAAGGTCAGAGCAGTGTGATAGCCAGCTTGTCCCTAGACACGGTTCTAATAAGTTTTACCTGAGAAGATATTGCTGCTTCATTTCGGAAGAATAACTTTTCCCTTCTTTATTCTTCATAACCCCTGAATGTGGTGACACGTACCTGGGGTTACGCTGCCTAAACGGTGCAGTGAAGTATAGTTTGAAAGGCTGCGCGTTCGGCTGAACGCATACACTGAGCCGCTTCAGACAGCTCACCAGTAGCACTTCAACGGACGAAAACACACACAATTATGTCAAATGATTTTGATCAATCGATCTCCTGATTTTGTCAATTTACCTTATAAACGTATTCTTAAATGAGTAATAAAGTATTAAATGACAGTAAAGAGTTTGGAGAAAAACGGATATGTGCCAGATCCGCATCATGTGCATCAGGTATCAAAGAGACCGCCCTGCTTTTAAAGTGAAACCTAACCTGCTCAAGTCTCTTATCGATGTAAATCAAAGAACAAAACAAAAAGATAAATCATCACTTGACTGCTCTAGTCGTCTATCTTTTGTAGTTTGAATAAAGATGAATCTGTATAGTTTATGCATATACAATTTATAGTTTATGTGAAGACTGTTTTAAACTCACTTAAATTAAAAGTTGTTATACATTTCCTAAAAGCCTAAAAATAAGAAATAATAGCTTTTAATTATACTGTAATGTTTAATGGCTGGTAAAAATAATTTTGGCCTGTAAATTTTATCACGTCACTGGCTATTGGCAGGTGTGGCAAAAAGTTAGTTTTAGGCCCTGCATATTATGCATTATTGTAAATGTGTTTTGAGGTCATAACATAGTATTTGGCAAGGAAAAAAGAACTTTACTGATCGACAATCTGGCCCTGTAATCCTAATTTGTGAGAAAAGGAACAAAAGTCCATCCTCTGTCATCCTCTCACATCAAAATCTGCCCACATGTTTGTTTGGAACTGTTTTTGGACACTGTTTTCACTTGTGCTTGATCTGTGCATATTTCTCTCCTGATTCAGACGAGATTACTTTTTTCACTGGGGAAATCAATATTGAGGACTTGCATGGACATTAATGATGGATTGGTTTCTCATAAACACAGAGCTTTTCTCTTCACTGGACTGGAGTGGTGTGGACTACTTGTAGATTACTGTGATGTTTTCATCAGTAGTTTGGACTATCATTCTGACGGCACCCATTCATATCCATTGGTGAGCAAGTGATGTAATGGCAAATTTCTCCAAATCTGTTACAATGAAGAAACTCATCACCACCTTGGATGGTGTGAGGAAGTACATTTTCAGCAAATTTTCATTTCTGGGTGAACTATTATTCCTTTAACAAGGAGTGTCCATATGTGGCAATGAGCGAAGAAGATTTCTCAGATTAAATCCATCATGTGGAAATGTCCATCCGATGGGATTCAGGCGATTTCGTTTTAGACACTGGGGAAAGAGCTCCAAAAATTGCTTTGCTGCAAAACATGAACACAAAATCTGGCCTGAGAGAAGGAAATTGGTATTGCTTCGCACTTCCTATTCCGCTGGGGCTCTGCAAATGCCATGGGCATTAATGAGCATCCAATCAATGATGAGTAATAGGGTAATTTGCTGATTGCAAGCACTTAAGTAATTAGCGCTAATAACACTCTGAATGTATTTCGAATTGTCTTTGCCATTGCCTTGCTATCAAGAAATACTCAAATCTTTTCAGCGTTTTGCATTTCTGCTGGTCCTAAATGAGTTTTTTGGAGTGGGGGAAGGAAAATATTTCTCCAGTAATGGTCATGGGTCTAAAAAAGCAACTCTGTTATTTCTCAAACACATTCCCGAGGCTCCAAATTTCATTTCAGATTTTCAAGAAAAGCGTCAGAGTTACGACAGGCCGGAGAATAATGACTGTAATATTCAGGGACACAGTTGTAGGGGCTGTCAGATGATGCCTGAATATGAGGAATAATTCAAACCCACCATCAAAGATCTCCAGAATATCAAACTCTTTCTCCGTCTGGAAGAGTTCAAAGTGCAGTGTGATGTTGTAGCCCTTCTCCACGTTGATCATCCAGGAGCACATCTGAAGGTTGGGGTAGCTGTCAGGATAACCTGGACTCAAGATTACGCCCGTCGAGTCGAACAGAACCTCATTGTCAGGACATTGCACTAGGAAGAAACCAAATGAGCATGTGTTAAATAGTGCAAAAACCAATCAAGGCTCAATGGAAAAATGTATCTGTGCAAAATTACATTACAGTATGTTGCTTCTTGCATGTGACGCTTTCGAAGTAAAATGTCTATTGAGTGGCACTAAAACTGAGTATTATTAGACGCTATTAACTGACCCTAAGCCTAATCAATAGTGTTAGCAAACACAAAGCTGAAGCAACCGTGACATTTTCATATGCTTCTACAAGCCTTTGTGCTTTTTTATTGTGTGTTTCCCAAGTCTTGTACCAGCTACAATGCTTCTGAGCAAGTTTACTATATCAGAAAACCCATATATGGAGCTGGTTATGTGATGCAAACATCAGATTGTATTTGTTTACATATGCATTATTGTAAATGTGTTTTAAGGTCATAACATAGTATTGGGAAAGAAAAATATAGATAATATGGCCCAGTTTATTCTGCACACACTTTGCCACACATTGCCACAATGTTATATGCTTATGCAATTCCCTAAAGAGACCAATTTTTTTTATTTCAAATATTTTTCCCCTAAAGAGCACTTATCATGTCAGCCTTATAATCAAGGTTTCTTGCCTCATAATTTACTTTTACCCAACAGGATGAGAAATGACAAGTATCCTGTGATTTGCAGTAATTTGCCTATTCTAACTAAAAGTAAAATGTGACATGACTCAACCATAGTCAGTCAGAACATTTTGTTTGATAAATCGTTATGTAAAGTATCATTCTGAACCAATGTGTAGAGCTACCTAACACAATGGCACTGAAATACAAAGCTGGTTAAGAATATAAAATAAGTTGCAATACTGTTGCAATACTACAGTGACAAGAAGAGGAAAAAATTCAACATTGGTGATGCATTCTGAAAAACTAAGCGTTCTTTCACCCAGGTAATTTATTAAATATAATTAAACAAAAACTGTGTTAATTAAAAAAAGTGTGCATTTCTATTTTTTTTTTTTTTTTAATGATTTTAATCAGATTTTAATCTTATTTTTATCTTGTCAAAGTTTTGTCTTTCTAGTTAAATATGACCACAATGCATTTAAATTTCAATGTATTTTAATGTATTTAACTTGGAAGTTTGCTCACCGTTTGTTACTTTAAGTCATAGTCTGCTGTAATATTAAAATAATTAATTCTAGGGTATTTCAATAAATTGCAATAAATTTAAAATAGCAGCTGTAATATTAAACTGACTCAGTTTAAATGCAAAAATGTAGTTAATTTGTTAGAAAGTGTATTAATTTGCTAAATTATGGTAAATACTAATATAAAATATTAGAAACAGGGCAGAATGGATTTTTTAAATACATTTTGTTTTTCTACTTAAAAATTACATCTGGATTAAAATTTAATTTTACTAGTTAAAATTACATTTGGATTTCATTTATTTAAATGTTTCCTTTTATCATTCTGCACCCAGTTCACTACTACTACAATTCAATTTTCCTATAAAATAAAAATGATTAAATAGTTTAAGATTAAAAATAGTTTGCTAATAACTGTAATAATTTGGTGCAATTCTGAATGGTGGATACTAATAAAAATATGGCAGAATGAAAAGTATTATCAATTTAGTTTTTCTAGTCAATAATAACATCAATGCATTTGAATTTCAATGTATGTCATATATTTTAACATTTAAACATTTAAATTGGAATTTTAGTTCAAATTTTAGTTTCAAATATAATCAAACTAATTTGCTGTAATTTTTAATGACAGATACTAATATAAATCATGGGAAAAATGTCAGAACTGCAAGTATACTTCATACTTTTTTGTCTTCTAGTTAATAATAACATCAGTGCATTTAATATCAATGTATGTCAATATATTTTAACATTCAAATTTGAATTGCAACCTGTTTGCAACCTCAAATGTTTGGTGTAAAATAAAACTCATTAGTTTCAAATAAAACAAACTAATTTACTGTTATTTTTAAAGACAGATACTAATATAAAACATGGGGAAAATGTCAGAATTTAAAGTATATTTTATACTTTTTTGTCTTTTAGTTAATAATAACATCAGTGCATTTGAATATCAATGTATGTCAATATATTTTAACATTCAAATTTGAATTGCAACCTGTTTGCAACCTCAAATTTTTGGTGTAAAATAAAACTCATTAGTTTTAAATAAAACCAACTAATTTGCTGTAATTTTTAATGACAGATACTAATATAAAACATGGGGAAAATGTCAGAATTTAAAGTATATTTTATACTTTTTGGTCTTCTAGCTAATAATAACAAATGCATTTGAATACCAGTGTACTTCAATATACTTCAATACATTCAACTGTCAAGTCTGCACCCTGTTTGTTGCCTCACTTCAGGAACTTAACTGAAATTGAAAAAAGTTTCTGAATGGCACATAATCATTATATTGTCGGCGGTTATATGTCCAGTCACTCACAGCTGCGAGTGTTACTACAAGACATCAAGAATCGTGCTGTTTGACTTTAAGTTTTAAACACAGCGACTCACAATGCTGTACTGCGGTTTCCTTAATCCGCAACGAGGCTAACAGCTGGCGGCAGAGCTAACGACGTGAGGCATAAACAGGAAGAGCACGGACACAAATGAGACGGTGTGCTGAATGTGCTGCCAAACTAACCTTGGCAGACCGGAGGAGGACCATCCATCTGCAGTCGCTCGCCCAACCTACAGGTCAAGATCTCGCTCCCGAGCAGCGTGAAGCCCGGCAGGCAGCGGTACCTGATGATGTCTCCTGTTGAGTAATTACACACACAGATCTTTGGTTTTCCGCTACAACTAGCGCTCAACAACACATTAGCTAATTAAGACCTGACCGCTTACACGCTTGTGACAGTAATGATGACAAATGCAGAGTGTCGGGTGTTATTTTCCCCACAGAAAGGGGCATTTTCTTTCACATTAAATAAGAAACGCTGCATTGCGAAGGTGGGCTCCTTGGGAGCGTCTCTTTAATGAGAGTTCGACGCGTGATAAATCTATGCGCAAACAGATGATCATCAAATGTTCGTCAGTCTTACCAATTTCAAATTCATCATCTTCAGCCAGGATCTCTGCGTTGGCGACACGCGGGGGAGGTTGACAGACACGGAGTTGGTAAGCTGCGAAGGGAACGAGATGAGGGAGAAACGTGATGTTTAGCTGCTGCTTAAGTGATAACGCTTTGAATACAACCCACACAATTACATCTTAAATCATCACACCTGTCGGAGGAGTTTTTCTAAACGTACAACAAAATTACGTGCCGCCGGTTGCAAAGTATAAATCATAATCAAGGGTCATCGCCTTTACCTCGCCAACGCTGATTATGTCTTCTGATTATAACAATGTCTAATTGCAAGTTTCTAAAAGAGGATCGTATATATTAAGAACTTTCTATTACYGGTGTGTTATGATAATGCTCACTATTGTGATCTAACATCATTTGAAGAGTAAACCATTATGCCGTGAGCCTATAATGAGACACAATTCACAAGTGTTAAGAATAATTTGTGTGACAGTACATAAAAGGAAATGATTTTCAAATTCAGTGACCATTCAATTTATTTTTATGCACTTACAAAATGAGATTGACTTATTAAAATGATAAAAATATGTTTTGTTGTTAACACTTAATAAGGTTCTAGTTAACATTAGTTAACGACATTATTTAGCACAAACTAAGAAAGAACAATACTTCTACAGAATTTACGAATCTTAGTTAATTTCAGCATTTACTAATGCATTATCAAAATCAAAAGTTGTGTTTGTTAACATTAGTTAATGCACTGTGAACTAACATGAACAAACAATGAATGACTGTATTTTATTAACATTAAGATTAATAAATAGTGTAATAAATGTGTTGTTCATTGTTTATGTTAGTTAGTTAGTGTTACTGCTTTGTTGTGTAGTGTTTTGCTCTGTTTATTTCAATTGTAATAATCAATTTGCTGATAAATGTAATAATTGTCTTTCATTTTTAATGGTAAATAATGTATGGAACCATAATAGTTTCATGGAAAATATATTTTTATATTTTATAAATTAAAAAATAGTAATGCCTGTTTATAATCCAAAAGACTGACACATAGTTAAGCTGACAATAAATAATATTAATAATAAAATTATTCATTTTAAATGTAATAATTGATTTTCTGATAAAATGTGATACATCTCTGGAATTATAATAGCAAATATTAAATATAAAAAATATATTGTATTATATTATATTATATATTTTTGAATGAATAAGATGAAGGTTAAAAATGGGGTTCTGCTCTAAAATAAAATCATTCATTTTAAATGTAATAATAATTTAAAATAATTTGCTGAAATTATTAATGGTGTGGTGTGTTTATATATTTAAATGTAAATATATATATTTATATATTTTAATTGAACCATTTATTATTTACATATAATATATTATTTATTATTTTTAGACAATATAGTATATATTTAATATATACATACTCTCTCTTTTTCTGTCTGTAAATATATTTAACAAATATTTAATATTAAATCATTCTAAATATTAATATTAAATGAATAAGATGAAGGTTAAAATGGGGTTCTTCTCTAAATATAAAATCATTCATTTTAAATGTAATAATAATTTTATATAATTTGCTGTAATTATTAATGGTGTGTGTGTATTTATATATTTAAATGTATATAAATATATTTATATATTTAAATTTAACCATTTATAATTTACCATATATTGTATTATTTATTAGTTTTAAATAATATAGTATATATTTAATATATACATACACTCT
>JAHKKF010534132.1:0-17058 GCA_019740295.1 Labeo calbasu
TAATGAGTTAAAAAGCGTTAGTAACCTGTGAAAGTGAATGATAATGTATAGTGAACACTTGTGAATCATTTATTAATGAATTAAAATGTTAGTAACCTTTATATTGAACACTTGTAAACCATTTATCAATCAGTTAAAAACATTAGTGACCTACAAAAGTGAACCTTAATGTATAGTGAACACTTGTGAACCATTTATTAATGAGTTAAAACGTTAGTAACCTGTGAAAGTGAACCTTAATGTATAGTGAACACTTGTGAACCATTTATTAATGAGTTAAAAACGTTAGTAACCTGTGAAAGTGAACGTTAATGTATAGTGAACACTTGTGAACCATTTATTAATGAATTAAAACGTTAGTAACCTGTATATTGAACACTTGTAAACCATTTATTAATCAGTTAAAAACATTAGTGACCTACAAAGTGAATCTTAATGTATAGTGAACACTTGTGAACCATTAATGAGTTAAAAAATGTTAGTAATCTATAAAAGTGAACCTTAATGTATAATGAACACTTGTGAACCATTTATTAATCAGTTAAAATGTTAGTAACCTGTGAAAGTGAACCTTAATGTATAGTGAACACTTGTGAACCATTAATGAGTTAAAAACGTTAGTAACCTGTGAAAGTGAATTTTAATATATAGTGAACACTTGTGAACCATTTATTAATGTATTAAAACGTTAGTAACCTGTATATTTAACACTTGTAAACCATTTATTAATCAGTTAAAAACATTAGTGACTTACAGAAGCGGACCTTAATGTATAGTGAACATTCGTGAACCATTAATGAGTTAAAAAACGTTAGTAATCTATAGTGAACCTTAATGTATAGTGAACACTGTGAACCATTTATTAATCAGTGAGTATTAATGAGTTAGAAACATTAGCAACCTGTGATAGTGAACCTTAGTGTGTAGTAAACATATAAAAAGCCAAATTCAGGCTTTGGTGACACGCAGGCAACTACAAACAGACATGCTTCGCTGTAGCTTCTGGTAAGCAACATAGTAAGAAAAGTGTAATGAGTTATGAGATATAAATGAGAAAACCAAAAATACAACATCCTTTAGTCTCACAATAAAAGTCTGCTTTTGCTGCATCATGAAAAAAAAATCAGGAATCTGGTTTTGAGGGAAATAAGTATGATTAAATATATTTATTAAGCATTTATAACAGTGTATAACTGCTTATCAATTATTTATAATGTATTAGGTGTTTTTATAGTATTGGTTTGCCCTGTTTTGGAGCTTGACAGGTCAGTGGTCACTACAATGTGTCAAAGTGTGGAAAATGTATCAATTTTTTTTTTTGTGTTCCTAAGAAAAAAGTGATATGAGTTTGGAACTATATGATTTTAAGTAAATAATGACAAAATTGTCCTAAAATCCACGCCAAATTGGGTGAATCGCTGCTAGCTGTAACTCAAGGCACAGATGGCCAGTAGTCTGACATTACAGACGATCTTTGAAGTTAATGATCCTGTAACCCCAGCAAGTAAATGTGACTACCTACACTGACATTCCTTCCCTTATGTCAGTGTAAACTTCAGGCACTGAGCCAGACACACACCCTAACCTCTGGCTGTCCTTGAGACAGCAAGTGCTGCACAAATGCATTCATCATTCTTTCATCCAATGAATTTTAACAACATTTTTCTCCTTTTCTTTCTATTTCCATCCCCCACGCCTGTGGTCTCTCTTGCTGCGTTCTGAAGCTGCTGGATTTATCTCTTGTTATTATCTTTCAGAACTCCAATTACTGTATGTCCTGTGGAGAAACAAAGCTTCAGTGCACCGTCAGAAGAGCTGAAAAGTACAATGCATGACAATATCCTCCGGATTGCTCAGAGCACTTAGACTGCTGGCGGCTCAGCAAAATTAGTTCTCTGACAAATGAGTGTAAGACGGCAAAGCTTCAGGGATGCCTGTAGCTCAGAGGGACAGGAGGCAGAATAATGTACTAAAGAGTCTTAAAGGAAGAGTTCAGGCAAAAATTAAAAATCTGTCATTATTTACTCAACCTCCTGCTGGTCCAAACTTGTATAAAACTGACTTTCTTCCATGAAACACAAAAATAAATATCTTTATTCCAAAGAAGAATCATAAAAGGGATCCATACAACCTGTGGACTATGTTTCAAGCCTTTTAGATTTCAAGCCATACTATAGATCTGTAGAACAGATACAAATGTTAACTACTTTTATCTGGCACATTCATTCATGAAGTGAAATACTGATTTGTGAAGAAAAATAATTTTGATTTGAACGTTGATTTGATTTGACACATAAACAGTTTGATTCAAACACAAATTTAAGTTCAACTCACTAAAGATTAGCAATGCATGTATGTATACAGCAGAGATCGCGTTAACCGAAAACTGTCCGCCATTGACGGACGTTTTTTTTATAATTGACGGTAAAATTTGAAGGCCGTCCGTCACTTTGACAGATTACACTGAGGCTGATCTATTGTAACTTGTAACTTTAATTCCCACACCTGTCCAGTTGATGGCGAGTGCTCTCCAGTCTGGCAGATGAGCACGGGTCCAGAACAAAAACAAAAACTGTCGTGAATCTTTTGCTATGTGTTTGATTATACACAGGCGAGTACACAGAAGCTACAAGGATCTATCATGCCACAAAGAGTGCCAAAACAGTATTTATTGCTTGAATTTCCTAATGAAATTGACAGAATTAAAAATCTGAGACTTTGTTTTGTATTAAAAGTAACACAAAGCTTAGCATATTGCTATTTATTGGATGGGAGGCGCACTGTGTGCTGTTCATTCATCAGCTGAAAACAGCATGGACCAAAAGATTGATTGGGATTTAAGATTCGATATTGGTTCATCAAAATGAGAATTTATTAAAATCGAGAAATCTTAGTAAATAAACCTTAGTAAATATGAGCCAAGGCGGCTGTGAAAATATATCTGAATTGTTTATCTTTTTGGTCTTTCATTCAAAAAAAAAAAATTTGGAATGAAGTAAAACAATTGAAAGTGGGGGGAAACTTACTGAGATGTTTTTCTCCAATGCATGTTGGTCACAAGTATTGGCACCCCTTAGAAATTCTTGTAAGTAAAATATCTATAGAAGTATATTCCCTTTCATATTATTTATTTACTTTTTAGCACACCTGGGTGACTAGGAGTATGAAATTGGCCAGCCATGACTTCCTGTTCCACAAGATTATAAATATGAGGAGCACAAATGCCGAATTCCCTTAATCATCTATCACAAAAAGTAAAACCGAAGAATGTAGTTCTGATGTGCAGAACAAGATTGTTGAGAGAACAAAATTGTTGACAAAATAGAACGTGGCTGTGAGAAAATATCTAAAATATTGAAAATCCTAATTTCCAACATCAGAGCGGTAATTAAGATGATTAAACCAACTAAAGAAGTTAGAAATCTGCCTGGAAGAGGATATGTGTCTATCTAACGTCGTAATGCACGGTCAGGAGGAGAATTTGAGTGGCCAAAGACTCTCCAAGGATCACAGCTGGAGAATTGCAGAGATTAGTTTAATTTTAGGATCAGAAGCCTAAAAAAAAAATTAAACCACCCCTGCAACGTCACATGTTGTTCGGGAAGGTTCTCCTCGCTCATCCAAAAACAAACTCCAGCATATTCAGTTGTCAGACACTGGAACTTCAAACGGGACTGACTTCAGTGGTCAGATGAAACAAAAAAAAAGAGCTTTTTAGCAGCAAAACCCACCAGATGGGTTTGGTGCAAATAGGACAAAAAGTACGCCATGCCCACAGTTAAATATACTGATGGATCTTTAATGTTTTGGGCATATTGTTCTGCCAGATGTCCTGGACATCTTGTTCAGATACATGGTATCACGATAAACCTGACTTCCACTGTTAGAAATCTTATTATGAGCCATAGTTGGATCTTCAATCAGGACAGTTATCCAAAACAAACATCAAAATCATAAAATAAATGTGTCACTGAGCACAAAAATGAAGCTTCTGCCATGACCATCTCAGTTCCCTGACCTGAACACTATAGAAAATGAGTGGGGTGAACTGAAGAGAAGAAACACCAACATGAAGTCTCTGATCTCTTGTTAGGTGTTCTCCAAATTCATCAGGCATTATAGGAATAAACTCTTGGGAAAAGGACATTGCAATAATTAGGTTCCAATAATTGTGGCCAACATGAACTAGAGAAAAAAAAACATATATTTCATAATGAGATTTTCCCCCTACTTTCCATTGTTTTACTTCAGTGGTTTGAATTTTGTACATTTTTAGAGTGAAAGATCAAAAGGCTAAACAATGCAGATGTATTTTCACAGCCACCCTTGCTTGTATTTACCAAGGGTGCCAATATTAATGGAGGGCACTGTATATATTCATCATAATTCATCATAATTGTCTCAAAAAGTACATCGGAAGATTTTGAGTCACATGGATCACTTCTGTGGGAACTTTTTCACAAAACGTGAAAAACGTACCAATACGTACATATCACTGCATTTTCAGAAACGATCACTAAAGGCAGTAAAACAACAAGCACTTGTAATTGTTTTCTTACACAGTTATGATACAGCTCCATGTGTTTCACTTTCTGGACATAACAAGCTTGCTTTGTAGCTTAGCCGGCACGGAATTGGACTTAGGATGCGGAATCCTTGGGTGTGAAAAACATGACTCACAATTAAAGAGCTAAAAGATGAGAAATCGAAAAACAAGCTAAAACGACACGCTTGCAATTGCGTTTTTACCTCACATTCACTTTTGTTTATACTCTCGAGCAGGTTTAGGTGTAGCGCATATGGTACGTTATTTTAAAACATCACGGAGCATTCGAGTTATAGCGCCACTCAGCGGATATTTCAAGTCTGAACTGCAGTGACACGTACAAAATCAAAACGTACCAAAAAAACACTTTTTTAGCACCACTCAGAGGCCATTTCACATCGAATATGTCACGAAACGTACATGACGGTACATATTTCGCATCTTGCGAAAAAGTTCCCACAGGTACGTCCTTTTTTTTATAATTATTCCTTCTAATGAGAAAGAGTCACAAAGACAGCTCAAAAATGGCTGTCACTGGGGCGGTACCATTTCAAAATGTACTAATATGTACCTTCAATGTACTAATAAGCACCCTTTAGTGGTGAATAAACAAAAGTGTACCTTTTAAAAGGGTGCTGCTCCAGTGACAGCTTTTGTGCCTTTTTTTGAGAATGCATTACCCTTCTTCTTTTGTGTTTCAAAGAATCTAGTCATATAACAAAAGAACTGTCTGTGATTCACATCAAACCATAATTTGCAATCAACGTATGCAAACCACACCATCTGACCTGCTGACAAATCATCCTAATCACTCTTTAATAGCATACAACAAGCAAGGAACCGTTATTGCCAGCATTACAAAGTAACAGAGGGCTGTAGAACAGGGCAATGGACAAATGCGAATGAAAAATTCCATTAGCCCAGGTCAAAAGAGTGACCAGTCTTGGAATTAAAGGTTGTATGCAAATCAGCATTCAGGCAGAAAGATAATATGACGGCCTACATTGCACATTTCAAGAATGTCAGAATCTATTAGAAGCGGGAAGCTAATTACCACCGACTCTGGGGTTGATTAAAAGAAATCACTAAGCAGCAGCATAGCGCATTATGCTAATGATCACTCATTTAGAGGTGTCATGGTCTGCAGCTCTTAAGAGGATTTCGGGAAGTGTGCTCCAGTCTAACGTCAGGCGAGTTCAGTTTGGAGACTTATCATGGCAACGCTTCCAAGAAGATCAGTGTAAATGAATGGCGTTGATCCTCTTCCCAAATGGTTTTCCTCCAGAATCCAGAATTTATGAGTGGTAGCCGATACATAGAGAAAAAACTAAATATAAAAATATAATTTAAATATAATTAATACAACATAAACATAATTTGACTGAATTAAAAATGTAAAATAGCTATTCTAAATGCATGCATTGCTTCTTGCATTTTATTATATGCATTTAACTAGTCTGTGACCCTGTCAGTGTTGACTTGTGACCCATCGGTTGAGGTCTGTTGATGTAGAAAACATGGTCCTACTTACTTGAGGAGAATTTCACGTTTAAGTTGCATTTATAATATTCATCTGTTGTTATGTAGGCAATAAATCATCCTTGTAATCAAAACAGCAACCTTTTCATTATGGTATACTTGCTTATTTTAGGATTATGCATCACCACGTGCACCATGATTGTTGCTGGAAAGAATCTTTCATTGTCATGGAAACATTCTGACATGATCTTACAGGATGAACTGCCAGAGCATTTGTCATTAAGCGAGCTAAATTAGCCTTGAAATATTCTAGCACAAATGAAGCCAATCATCTGCGACTTTGACACTTACTCAAAAAAAAGACACTTACACAAAAAGAAATCAGCACTATTCAAGATTCGTTTAAAGGCATTACAAATCACACAAAGGGGGAAGGTAAAAGACGCTCATCTATGTTTCAGTCAGTTTTCAAACAGAAGTGCGCAGGTATACTGTAGGTAATGCATTTAGTGCTAAAACACGTATATGGTTTTTACGTATTCCAATACACCATCCAGTGGGGTTATGAAACTGAGCTTATTACGTTCGAAATTGATGTTTTACTATCCTTTAAAGCATCAAATACAGTGTTTCGCTGAATTAATCACAGGCGCCTGATCGGTTTTCTGGCACAAAGAACTACTATTCACTGCAAGTACGATGTTTCCTAATATGCAAAATGGATATGTATACCACTATTCAGATGTTTGGGGTCAGTCTTTTTTTTATTTTTTTTTATGGCAGCCCATTTTCACTACTTAATAAAAAAAAAAAGGTAATTGTGACTTTTTGTCTCACAATTCTGATTTATAAACTCACAATTGCAAATTTATATCACAATTCTGAGAAAAAAACTTCATATCTCAAAATTATGATTTTATGACACAATTGTGAGAATTGTCAGATATAAATATGTAAGATTTTTCCCCTCAGTACTGGACTTTATAACTTTTAATTGCGAGTTTATATCTCACAATTTTGAGGAAAAAATAGTCAGAATTGCGACATATAAATTCTATCACGATACAAACTCTTTATTTACATCTCAAAATGCTGGGAAGGAAAAATTTAGAATTGTGAGTTTATATCCCGCAATTATGACTTTATGAGTTTGTATCTCAGAATTGCAAGTTATAACATCAGAATTTCGAGATATAAAGTCGGAAATGTGAGAAATGAAGTCAGAATTGCGGGAAATAAACCAGCAATTCTGACATAACTTGCAATTGCGAGTTTATATCCCGCAATTCTGACTATCTCTGCCAATTCTGACTTAATATCTAGCAGTCCTGACTTTATATCTTGTAATTATGACTTTATATCTCACAATTCTGATTATATATCTGGCCATTCTGATTTTATATCTGGCAATTCTGACTTTACAGTGGGTAAAATAATTATTGAACACTTTCTTGGGCTCCAAGTACAGTCACTGCATCACCACATTTAAGACGATACATTACACGAACAAATAAACAAAGATCTCAATTAAACATCTCAGTAAAAAAGGAAAATATCACTTACTGCTATTCAGTGACTTAATTGCCTAAGGAATGAACAAATTTCTAAACCTATTAAGTCTGCACCTTGGTATTCTAGATCTCCTTCCTGATGGTAACATTTCGAATTCTGGTTTCAAAATATGTGTTGTATTGTTTAAGATCTTGTATGCCTCCCTTAGCAGTGATTTTTCATACAAAGTCTGGAGGTGTTTGAGGAAATGTTTCTTTATGCCCACGATTCTCATGGCTACTTGAATAAGCTGTAAAGGTGCTGTTGACTTGAAATTCACAAAAATTCACAAAATCACACCTGAGCAATGCATGAGACTAGTTTCTCCATACATGAGGTGTCTTGAAGCTGTTATTACCAACGAAGGCTTTTGTACAATGCATTAAATCAGTTGCAGTAGTTCAATACTTTTTTCCCTTGTTGTTCCATTTTATTACACATAACTTAATTTCTGAAATTATTTGTTTTGTTGTATTTGTATGTATGGATTGCTTGGGTTGTTATCGACATCTGGTGAAAATTTCATGTCAAGACCACCTTTAGAAATATGTTTACTGGGAAAAATGGTGACGTGTTTAATACTTATTTTACCCACTGTATATCTGGCTATTCAGACTTTATAACTCGCCATTTGCAAGTTTATATCTCACAATTATTAAAAAAACAAAAATGAAGAATTGCAAGATGTAAACTTCACAATTTGAGCAATTACCTTTATTTATTTCTTTTTTTTCTTTTTTTTTCATAGAAAACTGGAGTAATGGCTGCTGAAAATTCAGCTTAGGGATAAATTAATTTTTTAAGCAATCTATTATAAAATAAAAATATAATAAAATATGTGACCCTGGACCACTAAACCAGTCATAAGTCACACACACACACACATACACATATATATATATATATATATATATATATATATATATATATATATATATATATATTTGTAGCAATAGGCTGCAATACATTGTATGGTTCAAAATGATCGATTTTTCTTTTATGCCAAAAATCATTAGGATATTATGTAAAGATCATGTTCTCTGAAGATATTTTGTCCATTTCCTGCCGTAAATATATCAGAACTTAATTTTGAATAGTAATATGCATTGCTAATAACTTCATTTGTACAAAGTATTTATTTATTTATTTATTTATTTATTTTGCACCCTCCGATTCCAGATTTTCACATATTGTAAAATTAGGCCAAATATTGTCCTAACAAACCATACATCAGTGGAAAGCTTATTGATTTAGCTTTCAGATGATGTATACATCTCAATTTCAAAAAATTGACCCTAATGACTAGTTTTGTGGTCCAGGGTCACATATAGTAAAAATTAAATCAGAATATAAAAAAAAAAATGTGTAAAATTTCATAGTATCACTGTTTTTGTAATATTCTATATGCTAAATCTCGTAATGTTTGAAATGGTATATGGTAATATATCTAGAATACACAATATCTATATGGTTGTATAACCATAAAATCTGGGTTACTGTTATTAAATTCATCTTTATTATAAATTATATTTTCTTTATTATAAAATTTTTTAGGTTAAACATTTCTCTGAATTCACAAGAGATAATCTTGGCCCTGTAACAAGATACTATTTGTTCTAGGTTTTTCGTCATAAAACAAAACAAAATAAAACAAAAAAAGAAAATTCTGTTTAAAAGAATTTATATTGTAAGTATTACAGTTTTATTTATCCACGTTAAGAAATACCTCATGTTTCAGGACATACATTATTTAAACAATAGGGTAACATGCACTGAAGAAAGCATATATAGTGTAACACACTAAAGAATTAAATATGATACTTGTAGAGCCCTGAAGGAGGTAAACAAAGAGTAAGTCAGAGGAAGTCATGAGCCAAAGGCCCCCACACAAGGATACAATCAGTTAGCTATCAGCACTCCGGAACACACATTGTATGCACTTCACACCCATTGTGTTTACACTGGTTGGTCAATAACGAATGAAAAATAGCAAAGCTTTCCCCTTCATTTGATAATGCAAATAAATACTGTTTGGCAGAGATATTCCAGTTCCGTACGAAACTACACGCATGTCTTCACATGCCATGGCCGCACAAACATTTATACTGTATGTGTAGTGCACACATGCACACTGCAATGATCAAGAACAAACACAAACTTACGTAAACAGAACATAAATAATTTTGGTGTATTCCAGCCACATTTAATATTTAGATATTCACTTCCCCCATATGGAGGCCGCAGGGACACCAGAACAGAGGACTTTGTTTAGGTTTTTCAACCCTGTAGGGGTTAATCCACTGACTGAAAAGAATCACTTACCACTCTGCCTGCTTCCTCGGCCTTTCAGGATGCCCCTCGGTAATCCCATAATACCATGCCTTTCATCGTGAGTCCTGTACTGTGTGCTATCTCAAAGAAAGGGATGAGGGAGGGGAAGAGAGGGCAAAACATATCTTGGAGAGGTAGTGTTGGGCAATTTGACATGCATACCCCCACTATATTTGCTCATTCCTCAACACTGGAGCAATTTCCCTTCCAGGGACTCAACTGTGGAGTGGATTTTTCAACCACAGATTGCTTCTTTACACACTGAGTTGGACTCTATGCATACAGAAAAAGAATGGCAAATTATTACCTTCAGATATCGACGTAAAACACTGTATCAGTCAATTAGGCAATCTATTATCTTGTTTGCTCATGCAATCCATCAAGGTACTTTAGAGGACAGAGAAAAACTGTCAATCCATTTTCTCTGTGAACTAAAGATTGCTTTTATGACCAGCACCAATTCACATGATTTTTTAATCTGTAATTGTCTGATAACCACAACCGCAACTTAATAACCATTTTTTTTTGCTCACACAATAATTACATGATCATTGTACTGCAGGATTAAAAACTTACTATTTTATAATTATAATAATAATAACAAGCCTATTGTTTTTGTTTTTGTTGTTTGGTTCACAAATTAATTTATTATTTATGTCCTTTGTTTTGTGAAATTTTTAAACTACACATTTTTCACTAAATGAATTGCTGTTACACAGCCCTGCATCTAGGGGAAAAAAAGCCCCAGTATTGCCTAATTTGATGATGCTGAGCTTAAAAATTTAAATAAACATGTTACATCAACGGCGCTGTTTGGATGTAGTAAAACATCCACAGATGTAACAGAAAACATCTGGGTCATGTTTGCATTTTCTTCTGTCAGTGGTCATAATTCTAACCTTGAAATCAGGATTAAGCATAAAATAATGTCGTCAGAATCATTCACGTGACTTAGGCTCAATGGAAATACGTGCCTCTATATAGATTTCTGCAAAAACTGAAACTGAAAAAACTGCAGTTATAAAGCCTAAATTTCACACAGTTCCTTGCAGGATATTATGTTATGACTTTAAAACAATTTTAACATCCTGCACGATCTTCATATGCATGAGTTTTGTAATTTGGTAGGGTAGCTCACGCGATACGGCATTGCACTTGAGAGATGAAGAGCTCTGGTACGAACCCCATGAATGTACGGTTCAACAAAACAGCTCAAATACGCATAAGGAAGATAAAATGGCACGGCTGCATCAACAAATGCTTTTTTATATATCACTTTTGCAATTGTTAACACTAGCGGGTAGGTTTAGGGTTGGGTTTGGTGTAGGGGATATTTCCAACAACACAGAGCATTAACCTTTAGCGACACTCCTTGGATATTTGAATTCTGAACAGCCACAATATGTACCTCAAGCAGCGTAATAAAAACGCATCAATACGTACCTGTACCAACATAATAAAAACGTGCCGCGGTCACGTATTGAATGTGTGTTTTAGCGCCACTCTCTGGACATTTCACTTTGAAACTGCCGCAAAACGTGCAGTAAGGTACGTAATTATGGCGTTGCAAAAATATATATAGAGGCTCAGAGAAGAAAATAGGAATCATGTCATGTCAAATCATGCAATTCAAAAATTACACAATTCGATTCCTATTGATTTTGAATCACAAGCTTGCGATCTGATTTTGTATCGATTATTTTGGATATATATCAGATATAGTACATGCCAATTTTTTTTTAGAGAAAAAAATCTCTCTTAATGCTGTAATCTATAGGGTTATATATAAAATTTAATTGATATCATTTTTAAAAATGAGAATCAGTTAAAATCGTAAATTGATCGTAAGGTTTTTTTTTAATGAACCTTTGCGATCACCTTTCCTAATAACGTGCTAGTAGCAAGTTTAGCGGCTAAATGCACCTAAAGTAAACAGGCTCGTCACTCCACAGATGGTAGAAAAGGGCGGGGCAAGCAGAGCTCATTTGCATTTAAAGGAACAATCCCTCAGAATGGGATGATTTTTGCGGTCATTTTGAAAAGGTATTAGGTATTAACCAATACCTAATACCTAATAGTCTAGATTATAGACTTTTCATTAAGACCCTAAAGAATCATATCAACTTGTGAAAAATGGGCATCCAATGACCCCTTTAAGAGAATATCCAGGTGGCTTTGAAACCTCACCTATTGAATCCTTATTAGCAATTGACAAACAGGCTAAATTTGTTGCGAAGCGTGTATATAATATACTGTGTCAGCCTAAGTCTGATTTGTTGAGTACTCTTAAAGAAAAGTGGGAAACTGATTTGGGCAGTCTTGGAAGGAGATTTGTGGTAAACTCTTTCCAGTTTCAGCCTCCAACTCAGCTTGGGAAAGACAATTTAAGATCTTGCATAGATTGTATATCTCACCGGAGGTCAGACATAAAATGAACCCAAGTCTTTCTAAACTGTGTGGTAAATGTAAATCCAAAGTTGGGACATTGTGCCATTGCCTATGGAGCTGTCCACATATACAGCGTTTTTGGAGTCTTATAGATGTGCCCCAGTTGGGGGCACAGATGTGTATCCTTGGCCTCAGAGCAGATGGATTGAAGAGGACCCTCCCACGTTAAATCAACGGCTACGTACAGTATTGGCCCCTTGAGGCCTTCTCGACAGCCATGAAGGATAAAGCTTTTCTTTTCTACAGGATATGGAACCCTTTCTTTGACTGTTTGGGGACCCCCAATTCCAATAGACTGAGGGCAGGCCTGTTGGACCTTGCCTGGACTAAGGAATTGTCCTAATTTTCATTATCCCAATATTCATAATATATTTCCTTGTGTTTTTTTTCTTGGGGAAGGGAGAGAATAATCTGTTTGCTATACATATTGGTTTAAGCTTTGCACTAGAAAAAAATAATAATAATAATAAAAAAAACATCCCAGTACTTTCTTACCCTCAATATGAAAGGTGAGAGGGCCTAAATGAGCCGCCACATCTGTGTGGCCCCCCAGAATCCAGCAGATCCCCTTCATCTTTCTGAGAGCCCTAGAGGCAGGGCAAGCAGCCCCAGCTGCAGTCATGGCTGTCCTGAAGGCCCTTGTGAAGGCCAGTATTGTCCATTCATAGGGTTCACTGTGTGAGAGGTCACAGCGGAGGGAGAAAGGGGCAAAGACGGCAGGAAATGAAGGTGGTTTGGCCCTGTGGGCTTATAAAGGCCGCAACTAACAGAATAAACAGTGGCTCACAGTATTGTCTGTTGTTGCCCGATAAATATTCTCACATTGTGAGGGGGAGAAAAAGAGAAAGAGAGAGTTGTTTTTATGTCACTTCGTAGCTTCCCACCATCTATTTGAGGGTAGTTAAGATACCCGACATGGTTGGGTCTGGGGAGCGCTTCGCAGATGTGAAGATAAATCTTCATTTTTCAGCCAGTTAAGCAAGCGTAAGCCACCGCCGTGCTGACTCTGGCCAAAGGCACCTTGCAGGAGCCAGATATCCTGCAGAACAAATTGGGGAACAAACAGGCACACAGGGTCACTCACACTGTCCTTTATCTACAAAGTTAAAAGGCCCTGTTGGGAGGGCGCCACTACTCAACAATGGCCAATAACAGACATGTTATGATAGTACCCCACTGGGGCTGTTAAAGACCACTGTTCGTTAGAGACTGACGCGTTAGACTGTCTAAATCAAACACGATCAAAGATGTCTGGCTGACAGCTTAATGTTGTAAAACATAACTTTTCTGGTAAAACTTAGCGTGGGTGAAATATTGATCAGTAGTTTTTGATCTAATCAAAATAAACTGTTCAAATGTTTAGAGTGGGTAAGATTTTTCAAAAAAAAGTTTTTGAAAAAAGTTTCTTATTCTCAGCATGGCTGAATTTCGCCGCCTTGGAATTATAAGGTTTTATCTGCATTCTGAGCACTTTTGAGATATTGAGCTTCAAAGTTTTTGGGTTCCATAGACTTCTGTAGATAGAACTTTTTTTTATTTTCTAAAAAAAGGCCCAAAATGTACATTGAAACACCAGATAATGTAAATAAGTTAATAAGAATATGTGAATAACTCAATTTTAACAAAAATGTCAGATAGAACCTTATAATTCCAAGGTGACGATTTACAGTAAAACATCTCAAAATATTCTGCATATTACAGTAAAAACAGCAACATTGTGAAGTATTTCTACAATAGAAAAAACCCTGTTTTCTATTTTAATATGCTTTAAAATATAATTTATTCCTCTGATGGCAAAGCTGATTTTTCAGCTCTGTATGCTGATATGGTACTGATGTTGAAAACAGTAATATTTTCAGCATTCAGCATTCATTTGATTTTTTGTTTTTGTTTTTTTTCGTGTGTTTAACAATGTGACAGTCTTTACTATGGAAGCTCTTTTCCGCCACTGAATAAAGAATAAAAAAAGGTAATTGCGACTTTGTATTTCACAGTTCTGACTTTTTTCTTGCAATTGTGAGTTTACATCTCTCACATCAACAATTCTGACTTTTTTTTTCTCAGCGTAATAAACTCGCAATTTTTTCCCAGAATTGCGCAATGCAAACTTTCAGTTCTGACTTTTTTCTCAGAATTGCGAGATATAAATTTGCAATTGTGAGTTATAATTTTCAGTTCTGAAAGGGAAAAAAGACTGATATTTTCTCAGAATTAGGAGTTAACATCTCACAATTCTGATTTTTTTCACTTTTGTGAGTTTACATCTCGAAATTCTAACTATTTTCTCAGAATTGCATAATACAAACTTTCAATTCTGACTTTTTCCCCCAGAATTGCAAGATATAAATTCGCAATTGTGTGTTATAATTTTCAATTCTGAGAGGGAAAAAAGACTGATATTTTCTCAAAATTGCGAATTTATGTCTCACAATTCTGACCTTTCTTACCGCAATTTGCGAGTTTACAACTCAAAATTCTGACTTTTTTTCTCAGAATTGCGAGATATAAACTCACGATTGCAAGTTATAATGTTCAGATCTGAGGGGGAAAAAAAGACTGATATTTTCTCAGAATTGCAAGTGTGTATTTCACAATTCTGAGTTTTTGTCTTGCATTTACAAGTTTACATCTCGAAATTCTGACTTTTTTCACAGAATTGCTCGATACAAACTGCAATTTAGACTTTTTCCGGAGAATTGCGAGTTATAAGTCAGAAATACAAACTCGCAATTGTGAGACAAAAACGCAGAACTGTGAGATTTAAACTTTTTTGGTTGCATTTGTAAGTTTACATCTTGAAATTCTGACTTTTTTCACAGAATTACGAGTTAAAAACAATTCTGAGAGGGAAACAAATGATATTTTCTCAGAATTGCAAGTTAATTTTGTAAGTTATTTTATATCAGGCAATTCTGAGAGAAAAAAAGTCAGAACTGCAAGATAAAAAGTCGCAATTGCCTTTTTATTTTTTATTCAGTGGTGGAAACAGGCATCCAAATTTTACTGTCAGTTTTGAGTAATAATAATAAAAAAAAAAAATCTTATTAGCCTAATAGCCTTAAACGTTTGTATGGTAGTAATTCATTTTCTAATTTTAATTAAAACAAAAAGAAGGAACAAATTTACAAAAATGAGGGAACAAGTTAATAAGTCATGGAAATTTATTTTTAATTTATGGCCAGACCACTATTTAACTAAAATGAGGGAAAAAAATCTTAACAAATTGGTAACAAATTCCTAATTCATGGCCATGATAAATATATTTTCATCCACATGTAATGTGTGTGACTCCATAGCTTTTAAAAGATGGTTGATGTAAAAGATTAGTTAAGATTATCAAGAAACAAAGTAGTAATGGTTGTACATATTCACTGTGTTAACAATAAACAAACATTATATTTAACAAAGATAGCTAGTGATTCAATCTAATTTAGCATACAGTAATTCTAAAGCATTCTCACATCATTATTTTGCCGTCGTGTCACATTTCATATGATGTAATCATCAAAGAGTGACATTCTTTTCACAGAACTCTTCTAAGCACAGAGGAGCCCACCGCTTGTGAGGTCTGATGGGCCAAACAAACACAGAGAGTTGTTCTAATCCTTCATCAAACTGCGGTGTGCTTTTTCATTATACTTCCTTATTGGAAAGGACATTTAAATACACTTAAGACCCAAAAGCAACTTAAAAGAACCCTGGAAGGCCTCATATTGGGAAAGGCTATTCAACAGTACGACCAGAAAACATCAGAGTAATTTGTTACTCTGACAAGACAATTTTAGGAGCATTTGTGAAGCTTTGAGTCTAATAACCCAGTGAGCTACTGCTGGCAGATCATGTCTTGTCTAGACACGGCCGAACGCAGTAATGTTACCTGAGCCTAATACTTTACAAACTGTGTTGGTTTCTATCAACAATCATGTTCACCCATTTACAGCAAACACAGTTGTGTAATTCTGAGCCTCTAATGAGATTTACAATTAAGGCAGTGTGTTCAACAAAGATTCAGCAATAATGGTGGGAACTCCACTTGAGAATGATTGCAAATGCCCAGGTCTGTGGACATAATACTCCTAATTACTTTTTCGTAAGCGGGCTCTTTTCACAGACGAACAAAAGCCACACAAAAAGGGAGCAAAATACTACGTTAGGCAGAGAGAATGTCAGACATGGGGGAATTTAAAGCACTTTTAAAGCTTAACAAGATGCAGAAAGAAATAAAATAAGAAAGAAAGAATAATTGCTAATTCATTACTTACAACGCAGCATTTTATGTAGAAAATCTAAAATAAACAAGTGACAAATGGAGCTCTTTACAGAGAATGACAAATTTATGCATTTTGTTTCATTTTGTTTTGTATCGTTGCATTTTTAATGCAAAAGAAGTGTGAATAAGTTTGTCTACCAAAAACACTAATAAGAACAAAAAGATTTAAAACAAAAAAATAAGCTCAGATCTTTTCGTGAAGAAGGAAACCGTGGAAATGTAACAACGAAAGAGACAATGAGAGTTGAAAAAAAGAGAGTAATTGGGGTTCTTAGAGGGGGTGTGTGACTGCTGACCAACTGACTCTTCAGTCCATCAGTGACTGGTAATAAATCAGAGCAATTATCAAGCCTCTCAGTATGTTTGTTCTGATCTAAAAAAGCCCCAGACAGTGATAATTGCCACCCACACAGATATACTGACGTGTATGGCA
>JAHKKF010534134.1:12767-41114 GCA_019740295.1 Labeo calbasu
TGAAAAGCCTTCTGACTGTCTCGTTGCACACTGCTTTGAACTAGTTTGAATCACAGAGTCATTTGTGTTCATCACTGAATTCAGGTGTTTCGCACTGGATCTCACAGCGCTGTTTAGTGCTCGCGTGANGGAGTAAACGCATCTTCTCTAGTGAGTTCGAGCAGCGCGGCAGTTTGAACTTTGTTCCGAGCGGATAAACGGTCCGTGTGGCGCGATTCAAATGAATCACGCTGTTTCGTTCCGCTTTTGGCACATAATAATTATATCGAACATTTATCGAACTCTTCATATCGTTTTATCGAGGAAAATTATATTGTGATAATTATCGTTATCGAATCATATCCCAGCCCTAATCCTAGTTGTTTATGACTTCTTTCAGACGAATGCAATCAGAGTTATATTAACAATTATCCTGGCACTCCCAAGCTTTAGAACTGCATAGACAAGTGTTTCTCTTTATCAGTCCAAAACAGGTCCAATAAAGTGCATCCATCCATTATAAAAAGTGCCTCACATGGTTTCAGGGGGGTCAATAAAGGCTTCCTGTAGCGAAATGGATGCATTTTTGTAAGAAAAATATCCATATTTAAAACGTAAGAAACACTTTAATCTAGCTTGCACTAACAGTTGTACACGGAACTTGCTGCTTTGACAAGGGGTGTGTCAGTGCTGAAACACCGTCTAAGCTGTTCGCCAATCGCAGCGTACTGGGACAGCTAACCAATCACAACACATTTAGTTTTTCGGAAGGCGGGCGTTCATTAAACCCGGAACTAATCAAACCATTTGTGCCATTTGTAATAATGTAAATTATGTGACGACTAATGCGTTTTTTGAACCACCAAGCATGAGAGCATGTTCTAGCACACCTCCGAAACAAAATCAAGACTTTGTAATAGAGCATAATAGGACCCCGTTAAAGCCCCGGTTAGACTACAAGATTTTAGGCCGATTTTACCACGATCTGCTTGTGGAAGGGTGTTGTGGGGATTCGTGTACGACAATGGGCGTCGGGTCGCAAGATTCGATCGTTTCATCTCGTCAGTGTGTCATAGTGCACGACACGTATGCGAGACTTCGACGTCAACAGAAAGACTAGCATGTAATTTTTTTTTCCCATCGTACACAAGAAGTTCCATCACATCTGTGACACTGGCCAATGGGAGCACAGAAACGCCTTCGTACAACCTTTCAAACACGGCAAAACCAAAGAGAGACAATGGGATCTGTCCTGCTAGGTGGAATTTTACAATGCAGGAAATGTTTGTGGAGCTACAGCAACAGTACTTCAGCATTTATTATGAGGGGCTACCGCGACAGAGTGAAAAAAGTTCAAATAAAAAATATTTGACCTCAGTTCTCTTTGACAGTAGTGTCCTCTTCATGCGGTTCAGATTTGCGTCTGTTGTCAAGTTTTCTTTTTTTTTTTTTTGGTGTTTTTCTGATGACAACACAGGGCAAAACACAGTGTTTGTTAGCTATTGTTTGTTTACGCTCATAGCGCCGCCTGTCCTGTGTCTATGACAGCATGCGCGTCGTTAATGACGTTAATGCGATGAATGATCCGGTAGCATCGTGTAGTCTGACATGTTTCTTGTTCAGAACACGACAAAATTTTATGCGTCAAAATCACGTAATCTGACACAGTGACTGACGTAACCTACAAAAAAAAGTCATGTAGTCTGAATGGGGCTTTAAGTTACACCAATCATTGGAACTCCGCTAAGGCTAATAGATATATGAAATGTGCATGCAAATGAACTGCATGTTACATGCAAATTAAAACTGTCAATCATTGTGAAAGTGTCATTTAAAGAACACACTTTATGATAAATTATTAATAGAGTTTGTAATCAGTTAAAGGAAAAGGTCACATTGTCATTATTATAGTTGTGTTAGTAGGAGTGTTTGTGTGTGTGTGTGTGTTTATAACTAAAGCAGTGTGTGTTCATGGATGAACTCAAACTCCAACCACACAGCTGGTTAAGTCATGACCTGCAGAGGTGTGTGTGTGTGTGTGTGTGTGTGTCCTGGTAAACACTACGTCATGGACAAAATGTGCCCACAAAGATGTTGATGTCCAAAATCCTTGTCCTTGTGGGGACATTTTTTGGTCCCCATTAGGAAACAAGCTTATAAATCATACAGAATGAAGTTTTTTGATAATGTAAATTATTGAGGGGTAGGTGTAGGGCGACTGAATATACGGTTTGTACAGTATAAAAACCATTACACCTATAGAGAGTCTCCATAAAGCATGGATGCAAAACGTGTGTGTGTGTGTGTGTGTGTGTGTGTGCACCTGGTATTTATCACGTTATGGGGACCAAATGTCCCCACAAGGATAGTAATACCAGTAAATTTTGACCTTGTGGGGACATTTGTGAGGTCCCCATGAGGAAACAGGCTTATAAATCATGCAGAATGAGTTTTTTTGAGAAAGTAAAAGTGTGCACAGTCTCCTGTGAGGGCTAGGTTCAGGTGTAGGGCGACAGAAAATAGGGTTTGTACAGTATAAAAACCATTACACCTATGGAATGTCCCCATAAAACATGTACACACAACGTGTGTGTGTGTGTGTGTGTGATATGAACATAAAGTGATTCATTTATCAGGTTCTAAAACACTAAAACAACTGACAGCTCTGCTCAAAACATTATTTTGTTTTTGTTTATTGTTTTTTTTTTCTAATAGTTTACATTTTGTATTAACATTTACAATACTGCAAATGTGTCTTTACCTGCATATTACGGCGTGAACAAAGGGTCATTAATGCCACAAATTGCAGTTTCATGAAGCTGAAGTTCACAAAGATTGATTCATTTGGACATCACTGACAGTAATGCAGTACTGATTCAGTTCAGTCAGTCAATCAGAGCTCTGACTGATTCAGTTCAGTGAAGGATATCAGGTGGATTCAGACTAAAAAACAATATTGTGTAGAAGCTCAATGTGAGTGAAATATGACTTGTTTTGCTGTGACACTGCAGGAAACAAATTATAATACTAGAGAATGTTGATATCAGAGATACTGAAGATAGTGTGTGTGTGAGAGACGGATCTCTCTGGGAGATGTTTCTGATTCAGGACGTTCTTGTAGCCGCTGCATTATTGATGTTGTGAGTGATGATTGTCTGTGTTTTAATACCGTGTTCCAGTCATGTATAATTCACTCTGACTAGATTAAGGCTTGTAGATGAGATTTAAGAGCTGTACTGAGTTGAACGCATCTGTGTGTCTGTCTCTGTCTATTTTCAAGTTTGTTTCTGTTTGCCTGCTGCAGTTTAGCATTTAATTTTCCACAGATCTGTTCAGCACTTGACAATGGTTGAGTTCACAGAAGAGAGTTGAAAACATGAACACCTGGATTAATGGATCAGCAACAGAAGAGCATGAGATCACATTAGTCGTTCTGTAGATCCAGTGAATCCAGTGTCAAGCGTTTGGCCCTTGAGTTCGTCTCTCATATATTCCCCACACACGCCGTCCCGTTCCGTCTGTAATCCGTGGAAAGCGTCTTCACCTCACGGCTGACGGCCGAGTCCAGTTAGCTCAGATCCTGAATCTGTTCAGAGCGGAGAGAGAGAGAGATGACCGCCGGAGTTTGCCTGCGGATTACAACGCCCGACCCGACCGACCGCGGGATTACGCCGCTCATCAGCACGGTAACGTGTATGACCATACATCTAGAGGTAGATAGATAGAAAGAAAGATAGATAGATATATAGATCTCGAAAAGACAGAAGAAACAAATCCATCATTGAGATAGGAGTCCATCATAACACTTCCTCCAGTGAAAAAGCGGTCTGGTCTGAACCAGGAGAGAAATCTGCGCAGATCAAGCACCGTTTACGAGTCCAAAACAGCTCTAAACAAATATGTGGCTGGATTTTGATGTGAGAGACAACAGGAGATGGACTTTTTCACTGGAGGAAGCGTTTACCATTATGGATTATGGAAAATAATGCTACATTTCTCCAAATCTGATTAAAAAAAAACAAAAAAACAAACTCATCTACACCTTTGCTGGCATGAGGCTGAGCACGTTTTCAGCTGATTCGATACCTAAAATGAGAACTATGCATTTGCACAATTTATGTTTGTCTATGACTGAAGCAGAAGCCTTTAGATCTTTAGCTCTTTAAGATGACGTGTTTGAGGTGAAGACGTTCAAAATAAAACACTGAGCGACGGCACTTTGAACCTGTTTGACTGTGGCAGCGTGTTCAGAGATCACAGTGTGTAATATTGGACACCGCACACTCGCCTGAAACCAATAAAACATTAAACCATGAGACGGCTTCAGCTCTCAATCCATATTCACTGGCCGGAGCGAGCGTATAATTCACGCGTCTTTCATCTGTGAGAAACAGAGTGAATAATGAAAGTGTGCGTTTGTGCCGAGGCTTTTGTGCTCGCCGGCTCTTTCTCGCTCCGGTTCGATCCTAATGCAATCAAAGCTCATCCACAACAGAGTGTAAATCGTCTCTGTCAGAGTCTCTGGCTCGCAATTCATTACCACTGCACCGGGGTTTATTGGTGTGTCTGTTTGAACAGATTCCGAGTAGTGCTCGGGCCAGGGCCGATATATCGACCTGTATTTGGCTTTTTTTAATTATCGGCAAAGGCCATCAAAAAAAAAAAAAAAAAAATCCATATCGGTCTCACGGTAGTTCTCGTGAGGTCAAATCGATGCCGACCATCTTCGGCTGGAGGACGTGAGTGACGTTCGGAGAATCATCGTCTCTGCCGCTGCGGTCTGTGGTTTGTCGTCCTCTTGACGTTTCGGAGCGCGACCGCCGTCAGACGGAGCGTCACTCTGACGCCGGATGAATTCTGTCATTTCCACGAGTAAATGAGTCGATCGAGCGCCGATGTCTGCATTAGTGGATTCTCAGCCCTCGTGTTGTTCCTCACAGACGTTCAGACAGCGAGAACATCCTGCACACGTTTCCTGACAGTCAGATATTCTTGTGCGTGTTTGCAGAGCATCTATTTTGGTAATTCGGCTTGAATGACAGCGTCATCTTTGAGTGAGTCACATTCGAACGTGAAATGTCCCATAATCCTCTCCGCCTCTATTTATACACTCGGCTCTGCAGCTAAACGGGCGATATAATCGCACGAACGCTCAGCTCGCGTATCGGCGGCGTATCTTTAATTAGGGCTTTGAGACGGCGGTCAGGAGCTGTAGAGCGAGCGCCGCTAGCGTCGGCGTGGTTCGAAGGCAGACAGACAGACGTGAGACGTGTTTGTGAGTAAACACATAATGACGGTGCGGTAAAGGTTACAGAGATGAGGTGCTGCGTTCTTGTTTTTCTCTCTTCATTAGCGTTTCTCGGCGCGTCTCAATGAGTCTGTTTGCTGCTGGCGATGTGAAGCGTTCAGGAGGAGAGGCCGGCTGCGTTTGGCAGCGTGATTAACCGAGAAACGCAGCTGCGCTGGCAAGAATTTAATAAGGGTTAGAACGAGGAGGGTTAGCGAACGGACGCTTTGTCAAAACACGTAGGAGAGTCAGAATGGCTGTGTTCATTTGTATTGGCCGTGAGCTCAGAAAAAACACACATGACGCAAACAATGAGAATCCAGTGAACAGCACAGCTGATGATGTGCAGTGTACATTCACTCATCACCAGTCAAAATGATTTATTAGCATTTTTTCTAATTTAGTGCAGTTTTATATTAGGCCCGTCACAATTATTGATTAGGCATCTGATCATGGTTATTTGATCCAATTACAATTACTTGAGATCATCCCATTAATTGTGCACTTGACATTTTAATCACGTTGTGCCGTGGAAATAGGGATGAAATGAGCAAAAATATAAGTGTTTAAAGAATGCCATCATTTGCATTATATTGTGTCTCTTTTTCCAGTGTGGTAGAGCGAAGCAGAAGAGTGTGTTTAATCAGACTGAATTATTATATTATATTATATTAAATTATATTGTGTTATTTAAATAATTACGTAAACAGTATTAATATACATTTGCATTAAAGTAAATCATATGGGCCTGTTATTTTAGCAATGTGTTTTATTTTTTACGATTCCAAGTCAAACAAGCAAACAAAAAAGAACGTAGTAGGTTTGTTCTGTAAGTGACAAGAACAAAAACGAAATTAAATCATTATTCACAATATTTATTTTTTTTTGACACATTATACTGAATGAGGGTCTCAGTATTTGGTGTTTGCGTCTCTGCGTGAACCGCAGCTGATGGTCAGCATCTCCAGCAGCATCTGAGATGATCTGAGCATCTTGAGCTTCAGTGCAAGCAGTCACAAAAGCACTAGTTTACTTACGTTTGACCAGTGATCTAGAAATAGAGCACAATCTGAGCACTCTCTTCATTTTATGACATGATGTTTCTGATTGTTCAAACCCTGGAGCTTTCTCTGTGGACATTTGGACAGTACGTTTGATCGTTTAGCAGATACTGTTTAAAATAAATGTAGGTTTTATTTTACTCTAGTGAGGAAAAGTGAAGGTTTGGGAAGGTGTTGTTGTTCTCTGAAGTGTGCAGTGTGTGTCATGATCCCAGGTCTGAAAATAGCTGATGATAGATTTGATTTGATTTCATGGAGAAATATTCCTGCGTCAGTTTGCGCTTTCAGTTCTTAATTCGGTTAATTTGTGTAGTTGTTCTTAGATGAAATGCAGTGCTGTATAAAGCTGTTTTAGTTTATTCTTTACCTCCGTCGCGTTTGTCCATCTGATGCCATATCTAGGAGATAAAGCTCTGCCCCGCCCGTCTCTGTGTGATTGGTCTTTGGCGATAAGCTCCGCCCCTCCCGCGCGGCTGCTGCCGTCGATACTAATATACGCGCTGCATTGATGACCTGTCAGCTGCTCCTCACCGCGTCTCATCTTTCAGGCTCTCTGTGTTCTTGTGAGGACCAAAGTCACGGCTCACCCTTGAAGATTCTGCCAGTCGAGGCCAGCAGATAAAGACGTGTTTATGTATATTGATCGGACTGTGAAATCAGCTCCGGCGCAGATGCTGAAAGTTGCTGCCGTCGGTGAGAGACGCGAACAGAACATCTGCCCGACTCGCTGACCTTGCTGCATCTGCATTGTTTTCGTATCCGTGCGCGCCATGATACGTACTCGGACTCCCTGTAAGAATGGAACACGTTCACGACGCCAACCGATCACACGAGGATGAGGGTTTCACAGTTACCTTCATTAAAGCTTCAGATTTACGTGATCATCTCTTGTTGATCAGTCAATGACTGAAGAGCGTTCACTTTCAGCTCAGGTTTACGTTCAAAACTCACCGTTCAACTGCACATCTGTGTTATGTGATGGATAATGTACTTTTCAGCCGCTTGTTAGCGCAGAATAAACCACGACAGGCTTATCGGCAGCCCGGCGGAGGCTGTTGTATAAGGCCGAAGGGCTTTATTTGGCAATGGCAACAGGCAAAAACGGTCGTCGCAAAATGGCAGCAACTGCGTTTGTATAAGACAAGAGAGAGTGAGTCTGCGATACCAGGAAGGGATAATTAAATATTTGCACAGAGAATATTGATTTGAGTTTTAGTACTTTATTAGCCTACCAAGTGTAAAGCTTCCACGAAGAAAGTATGTTTCCAGCAAGCGAATCCTTACCCGGATGAGCCCGTGTTATTAGTTTTGACCGGATGTTATCGGGGAATAACGATGTGGAATGTGGAATCGGTATTCCACAGGGCCGTGTAATAAGTATTATTCATTTATGGTGTACCCAATAAACTACATGTATATACTAGAATGCAAATCTAATTCAATTGTATTTCTGAAAGGAGAGAGCTATTTTGAATGTGTTATTATAATATTATGTTATTTCATGCTACGGGGCAGTTGAATGCTTGAATCTGATTGGCTGACAAACGTTCTAAGGTGTGCAATTATTTTCAGGGAAACGTGCGGCGAACGTAGTTCCGGGCAGCTTTTAATTTACATTACGTGTCCATATCACTTCGCCACACGATTTCATTTATTTTAAAGGTCTTACAGCAGCAAAATAACCAAAACCCACAACGCCACTGGCCAAACAAATAAATACAATACGCCACCTTGGAATTATAAGGTTCTATCTGCATTCCGAGCACTTGTGAGATATTGAGCTTCAAAGTTTTTGCGTTCCATAGACTTCTGTTGATAGAACTCTTTTTGGTTTCTAAAAAAAAAAGGCCAAAAATGTACACAGCTTACAACAGAAACATCACATAATGTAAATAAGATGTCACAGAATAAGAATGGGAATAACTCAATTTTGACAAAAATGTCAGATAGAACCTTATAATTCACGTTTTTGCCACAAAATTACATTTTATTATGTACCCAAAGCACACATTCCTCCCACTCTCTCTCCCAGACGCACACACATACAGTTTACACACATATCAGCACAAAATACTGATTTTGAGGTATGACAGGTACTTTTTGGATGTATGTCATTTTTCTTCTGCTCTCTAAAGTTTAGATGACTGTGAATTGAAACATTGAAACACTGTGAATTAACATACATGTTATCTGTATGTTAATGATAAAAGCTAATATAGGCGTGGCGAGCTAGCATACGAGATTTTATCACGGCTGCCACGTGACATTGAACAAAGAGTTGCTTTTAAATCTTAAAAAAAAAAGAATATTATCTTCACATCATCTCATTGAGTTAGTCTGTTAACATGTCTTGTACCTTGTTGTTCTTGAAGAGTTTCAGTAACATACTGATTGACTAAGAGAGTGAATTTTGTTGATGAAAATAGTTTAAAAAACATGTTGATATTTTTTGTATGAAAATTAAACTTTCTCCTTTGACATGTTCAAAATGAAATACAAATACTTTAGTAACTACCATTTCTGTCCTTTAGTGTGACGTATGTCGTCCTGTGGTGTGACACACATAAAAGAACCACAGATTTGTTTTTATCTCAAAACATCTAAAAAAACAGATGAGTTTTGCAATAGGTGAGATATAAATATCACTTCAAATTAGGGCCGCGCGATAAATCTTATGCGATTGTCATGCTCGTGTAGTCGTGCGCATCTCCATCACGTGCGTTCAGCTGGAGCCGCAATTAATACACAGAGCCGTAAATCACTGACAAGCTACGCATAATTGCGCTCATAATCGCAGATGAATCGCAAACGATTATTTTGCAAACGAGGTTTTGCGTGGCTTGTCAGTGATTTACGGCTCTGTGTATTAATTGCCGCTCCAGCTGAACACACGTGATGGAGATTTACTACTAATCACAGAACCGGCTTTACTGACTAGATGCGCGTGGCAGTCGCATCTGATTTATCGTGCAGCCCTATTTAAAATGGTTTATTCCCTGGTCTGTCTGAATACTGGGTTCTGATTGGCTGTCAGGTTTGCAGTAAAACTGTTTAATGCACAGGTAGTTCCAAGTCAGTTTAATCACAGTTCTAGATTAATGCGCTGCTTTAACTGATGCACACAAACATAAGCACATCGCTCGCACACACACAGAGAGAGAGAGAGAGAGGTCAGAGATCGCATTGTGCTGCGCACATACATAAACTTATCAACGCTTCCCTGCGATTCGTATTAATAAAATAGCCTGGATACTAGATCGCTACATTATATTCCTCAGCGAGGAGGTGATAGAACCGCTGTTATTGAATTAATTAGTTGTTTGTAGAGACAGACACGCAGAGAAACACACTCAGCTGTCATCTCTCTCTCGATCGATCAATAATTTTTTTTTAAATAAATGCTATAATTCATTCAAATAAATGTGATCTTACCACACTATTTCATCTCTCTGTCTGATTTAATGCTGGCAGAATGCTAGATAATCATTCAGTCATTTTTACCCATTTGGTCAAATACTGCGCTACAAAGAGCAAGTTTTAACTTGTCTGTAAATTTGCAAATGACAATGGAATAAGCAGGATAATCAACAGCTTGCCTGTATTAAAGGATTGTAAATGCACTTCACGTCGGGCGGTTATTAGCCTTTAATGCACAGCAAACCGTTGATTATCCCGTACATAATTTTCAGCAGTTTTGAACGGATGACAGCAAAGTTTGTCTTGTTGTCAAAGTTTGTCCTGAAATTGTCTAACGGGTCATGGGGAAAGAATTATGTTAATTATAATTTAATATTAAATAAATAACACTGTATGAAAATAAGTGTCTAACAATGAAGATAAATCTCTCTCATGCTATTTATATATTATGAAGAGTTTTTTTTCTTAATTTTTGCTATGTCACACCACAAATTTGTGACAAATTTATTATACAGTTTAGTACAAATTAAAAAAAAAAAAAAGTAATGAAAGAGTTGATGACGTTAGTGACCCTTTATATTTTCTGAAAGATCAGACTTCACACTACATAAATGTATGCATTTCATCTTCAAAAATGGTCTTTTACAAAAAAAAATTTTTTGCTGCCTATTTTTATATAACCACTAGAAAAATTGCCTAGTCAAAAATATAATTTTGCATCCATACAAAAAAAAAAAAAAAAAAACTATTTCTAAAAGCTTAAGTAACATTATTGGACTCTACAGCAGTAAAGTGATTACTTTCAGGTAGATAGAGCGGGTTATCATAGTCTTGTCCTTATTAGTGAAAATATATCAATTGTATTATTAATCAGTGCACCTATATCAGTTTCTTGTGTTTCTGTATTGGTTTCTGTTTTCAGTGTTGAAAACAGTTGTGCTGCCCAATACATTTATAATGTTACAAAAGATTTCTAATTCAAATAAATGCTGTTCTTTCTATTCATCTGTGAATCCTGAAAAATAAAATGTTATGAAGCAGCACAACTGTTCTGAGCAGTGATGGATTAGATGCGATTTGGTTTGTGTTGAGTTGAGATCTGTAGAAATGTTTTCTGGGACGTGATATGAGAGTTTTATTATTTACAGAGATCTCAAGCTTTCCAAACAAACACAGGCAGGCAGATTGTTGTGTGGGTCAGAAGCTGAGAGGCTGCCAAAGGCGCTTGTCACTGTCGGTGGAGACGCGTGTCAATCACAGCAGGAGGCGGGGTTACGGAGGGGACGAGCGGGCGTCTGATGCGCCGTGACGTGTTTTGACTCAGAGACGCCGCGGACGAGAGCCGAGCGGACGTTGATTGATAGAAGAGGAGCGCGGTGACGCAGCGTCACACGAACGTACAGATTCGCTTGAACCAAACGCTCGCTGTCCGTTTCCAAACGCGGCCGGCGGCCACAAACATCAGCTTATGAAAGAGCAGTAATTAGTCCATTATTCACAGCTAATGTTCTAGGACCTCTGTAATAGTTTCATAAGCACCACATGAGCGTCGGTCGGAGGCTTTTAGCCATGTTTCCATGGTAACGCTCCAGCATTACGCCAGCGTTCGGTCATTGTGAGGACTCGCATTCTTCGAAAATCCTCCGCAATTACGTCTGCGCTCTCTAATTACCTCACAGATGTTCAGACACGGAGACCCTGCATCTGTCTGAAAAGAGTCCATATATACATATACATATACATATATATATATTGCAGAACATCAGCGTGTCACCCTCTGCTGTGTGTTTGTATGTTGTGTAAGGGCAGCTATTAGACATTAGAAATACACCAGTGTCCTGTTTCATAAGGATATTAGAGCATCAGACTCCTACAGAGCAGACGCCGAATTCTCCGTCTCTGGGGAAAAACTGATTGGATTTCAGAGTTACATAAAAATCAATCTCTTCATGATTGCATAAATTCATTTTTCATTTGAGCTAAAACAGCTAGATGAGAGGAAATCGAATCATCCGTTTGAATTGAGGAGCAGAATCACACACAGTCACCTGGACCACAGTGTTTTCCAGATCAAACGTCCTGTGGATGTTTACTTGTTGGTTTCCTGATGTTCTCTGCTCAGGTGAGGTGAGATCGTGCGTTCGGTCGCGCCGCAGCTGCAGGTGTCAGAGTAGCCTTTAATGTCGTTATTTGCTCACCCCACATACATGCTGCTGCTGTTTTCTTCTGTTCAATGCAGAAAAACGATAAATAATGATAACGTTTGTCCTGAAGAGCCCGTAACGAATAAGCGTGATCTCCGGAGATGCGTGCGGCGGACGAGCGTTTTGACGAGCAGATCGCGTCAGGACCTTTCTTCTGAAGCGCGTGCAGAGGTCACCGTCCTCCGGCCTGTCGGACTGTCACCGCAGCGGCTTTGACACGACCGTCTCAGAGCATTAGACGTGCTCATCGTGACGCGAACAGCGACGTCACGAGAGGACGGCTCCACGCTGGACAACCTGAGATGAATAAGAGGAAGTCCTTCTTGCGGTTTAGCAGCGACAAACTACATGACACAGTTCAGAATTAGAATATAAACCTACAAAAACATATTCTTGATGAGTAACCTTTGTCTTGACATCTATTAAAATCTAAACATCCTTAAAACAGGATGTATTTACCTTGGAGCAAGACTCCATCTGCGTGTCGTTACGACGCGCTCGTCTGAAGCCGCAACATAAAAGAGGGATCAGTCAACAAAATACAATCATTGCAGATCGTTTTATTAAATTAAACCAATACAGCAGTCAGTAATAATAGTGAACGTAAGTCTAGGGATGATAAAGAAATCAAAAATAAAATAAATAAACTTTAACTACATGATATGAGAAATGTAAAGGGAAAACAACTGTTAGGGAGTCAACAAGATTTTATATGTTGAACCGGAAACACTCCCACAGAGAGCCCCTCCCAGTTAACACGCAACACTCTCATATACGCTACTAATTAACATAGGAAAGACCAATTAGAAACTGCCACACTCTGCCCAGTAGGATCCGGAGAAGGCTCAGGGCCGTCACAGTGTGTGTTTGCATTATGGTAATGGTAAAAAACAGAAATAATACGGGCAATCTTTGTATCTATTGAGGATGTTTAGATATTTTACTGTCAGACGAGCCAAAGCTCTTGATGAAGAACACAAATGGTTTCAGCATTTCTGTGTCGGTTTGCTGCCCGTAATGTACTGATCTTGCGCTCCTGATGTACATGGAGAGGAATAACACTGCAGCGAAGGTCCAGATACTCTCCACCGCTTGTTCGGTAATCGACCGACGGCTCTCAGGGTTCGAAGAATCCAGTGGAGCCGTGACACAAACGTCTGGACTTCTGTTCCATTATTTTGTGAAAATGTTCGGTACAGGTCATACGGTTCGGTACGCGTGGGTACTGAACAAATACAGCACTTTTTTTCCCAGGAAATTCAAACAATAAATGGCATTTTGACAGTCTCTGATGTGGCATGACAGATTGCTGTATAAACTTCTCGGAGAGCAGCTTCAGAAACATGCCGTGGTGCAGCTGGTGTAAACACAAGTATTGACTGGAGTGGCCGCGATCAGCTCTGGTGGCCGCGTCGAAGCCGTAACGCCCCGCAGACTTGCGCGGTGTAAATGGGCTAAGCGTGAGTAAACGACTTGCTTTAGCAAGTCAGCAGTGTCCACGGCTCATCAGTTTTGAAATGGAATGGAACTTATAAAAAAACACACACAGAATTACTAGAGACAACAACAGTAATCAAAAGATGAACATTTATTATTAAGCAAGAACACATGGACAAAGTACAAGACAAACTGAATTTATTTGGGTGAATACAGCATAGTTACATACATTTAAACTATTTTAACAAGCATGTAAGGCATAAAAAATGTAGCACTTTAATTTTAGTGTATTCAGTCGTTCTCTGTAATCATTTTTGACCAAAATAGCACTAATTCTCTTGCCGGTGTGTCGTCGTAATCTGAGCCGGTGAAGGGCTGCTGTTTGCTGTAAAATAATACAATTTACAACACAGTAAAGACTTTGTAAATGAAATAAAATGTATACAAACCTTTATTTCGCTGAAGTGCACCTTCGGCGGCACTGAGAACCGCTCTCTCCTGTAGATGACTCAAAAAGTCCACGCTCTGACTGTAACTCAGCAGCTGGGTTGTTTCGTCAGAGACAGGCTCAACCCAGCAGCTGAGTAGAAAAAAATAACCCAGCACCTGGGTAAAAAATATTAAAAATAATCCAATAAAATGACCCAACAAGTTAATCATGTGACACTGAAGACTGGAGTAATGATGCTGAAAATTCAGAGGTGCATCACAAAAATAAATGACAGTTTAACACGTATTCACTTAGAAAACTCTCTGTCACAGAAACGTCATTTTAGGTGGCGGCGTCTCCTCGAGCAAACATCCTCTGCTGTGGTTGGTGAATTTCACTGGATCGTAAGCACTCGTGGCATGTGTGACGCGTGTCTGATAATGTCCAGCGCTCTAATAGAGCTGTATGGGTTTGAGCGCTATGAAAATGAACCAGTGCAGCCTCAGCGATCGCCTCCTATTGTAGAGTAACGTCTGATGCGTGTAAACATCAAAGACGTTTTGATTTTCCGTTTCATGACCCCTGTGCTGTGTTTGAGCGGTGATGGCCGACAGGTGAATGAGATCCGTGTGTGAAGACCGCAGATGATGGAGTGATGCAGGTCAGTGAGCCGCTGCTGGGGTCAGTCCCTCACTGCTATCGAAACCTGAGACCAAGCCCACACACACACACAGGTTTGTTTTTGTGAATTGTGGGGACATTCCATAGGCGTAATGGTTTTTATACTGCACAACCCGTATTTTCTATAGCCCTACACCTAAACCTAGCTCTCACAGGAAACTGTGCACATTTTTACCTTCTCAAAAAAACCTCATTCTGTATGATTTATACGTCTTTTGAAAAATGGGGACATGGGGCAGTGTCCTCATAAGTCACCCTCTCCTTGCAATACCTATGTCATACCCATGTCATTATACAAATTTGTGTCCTGATATGTCACAAAAACATGCACACGGACGCTGTAACACACCACAGCTTTAAAGCTGTAATGTGTGTGTGAGTGTGTTCATTTATCAGCAGTCTAACCTTTACTGTAGAGGTTTTCTGGCCATCAGCAGGTCATAAAGGCTCTGTGCCCTCATTATATCTGGGCTTTGTGTATATTTTAAGATGTGCCCTAATATCACAGCAGCGCACAACCTTCTGATGACCCAGAATCTGCCGAGAGCAGCCGATGGCGGTCATTCTGAGGTCAGCGATCTGAGGATCGCGAGTCCTGATGGACAGACGCTGTAATATAGTATATTGTGTCAGGGTTAGACGTACAATATTGCATACATAATTAGCTGCCATGTTATGCGTAATCTGGCTGCTTACATCACAGGTGGAATATGAGCACAAGCTCTGTTTTTAAAGGGATTGTCCACACAGAAATAGTCAACCTGTCGTCGGCAAGTTGTTTCAAACCTGTGTGAGTTTCTTTCTTCTGTTGAGCGCAAAAGAAGATGTTTTGAAGAATGCTGGTAACCACACAGTGGATGATAGTCTTTGACTTTTGAGTTCAGAAGAAAGAAACCATACAGTTTTGAAACAACTTAATGGTTAAGCAAATGATGATTTTGGGTGGACTGTGCTTTTCATTTCCCACCCTGGTTGTGATGCACAGACTGCTAGCGAACTGCCGACCGCCCTAAAGCCGCCCTTGACTTCATGTTGGCGCTAATCCCAGAACGCACCGCTAAGCCCTCGGTTCGTGGCGTGTGCGACGTGAAGTCGAAGCGCTCGCGCAGCTTTCGTCAGAATCTAACTCTCGTCTGTGAGTATTCCCGCTCTGGTACGAGGCCTGATCTTCCCCGATGGGTTGTTGAATGTTTTCCAGCGGAGAAAAGCTCTGGAGAGCCGTCGAGTGTGATTTACACGTTCAGATCACGCTCGCGATCGCTGCCGTTAATTGCCTGCGGTGATGGGGCTCTCTGAAGACGCGCGTTTAAGTTTCTCTGGAGATGCCGCTGATCTCTGGAGTGTCCGATTGTCCCCGACTGAATTCACCGGGAGAATGCTAATGAGATAATACCCATATATAACATATTAATGTGATACTGGATGTTTTCTGAAGCAGATGTGAGCACTGTTTGCTGCTACAGTGCTGTCGGTGTTGCTTCCGGAGTTTTTTTGACGATCACGGCCACGGAGAGGTCAGACGAATGTTTCGCAGTTGTGAAAAAAAGATTATTAGTGTACATCATACAAGAAAATACCATTCTGTTTTTTCCTCTTCAAAATTTCATGTTTAATTCAATGTCATTACCTGTAATCTTTGTCATTATTTACTAGCAATTTTGTACTCCATTTTCTTTCTCAGTGCAGGTCTGTCTCGACATGACTGGAGCTGAAGTTTAATACTCTGTGTTTAATACTCAGCTGTGAGTACTAGTAATAGAGTGCTGATTGAGTTGGTAAACAGCAGTCGTAATGGTGGATGAACAGAGAGGGTGGACTGTAAACTCTCCATCGTGGCTTTATTGTTCTCTGCCGCTGCTGCGGGTCCGCTGGGTTTGTGTTCGTTTCCTTTCATCTTATTTGTGGAGGGAGAAACATCAGCTGGTCCTTCTGTGTTCTTCCAGGACGGATCCTTCCGGTTCTGAACGTCCGTTGCTGAACGTGAGCACAGGTATTATGAGACTGCCGAAGCACATCAGACAACTAATGTTTCACGCGTGTTTTTCTCTTAATCTTCAGTCATGCTCAGTGTAAGTCTGTACTGATTGTCATAAGCTGTTGTAGGCAAACATCTTTAAACTCTTTCCTGTTTAAGAGGAAGCCAGTGCAGAGAAAGAATGTCGTTGCCGCTGAAGACGTGAGACGGATGATTGTGTAACTCCCAAATAAAATAAAATGAAATAAAAGCATGCGTTCCAGCCTCCAAATCATTAAAAGTCAAGAAAATGATTTTAATTTAGCAGCAGTTGTGAGTTGATGAAAACCACAGAATGAATTGGTCTGTCAAATATAGGGCTGAATTACAGTTGACACTATTTCTAGCTTGTGAACGCAAATGTAAGACGGAGGTCCCACACTGCTGTTTACCGAAGTAATGGGATCGTGGGAGCCGAAACGAGGACTGAGAATTATTGAAGTGCAGAAAATTAGCTGCCATCCAACTTTTAATATCCCCAGGACCATCCACACAAGTGAATTTGCAGAGCAGAGACGTCTTTGGGATTCATCAGAAGGTCGGCCAGTTCTGGAGCTTATACAGATGACAAAGAGGCTGATTTGAGTTGTGAGGTTTGTAAACTGAGATGTTAAAGCGAGTTCGGTCCTGTGTGATGTGAGGTTTGTTCGGGTTTGTCCGGGTTCTTGTCGTGTTTCCGGTCGAGAATCCACACTGAGCTCTAAACACTCGCACGGCCGCCATCATGAAATCTTAATAGCGGGAGGGAGACGATGCCTCGCCTCAGGAGACGGCCAGATTTATGAAAATGAATAATTCACCGGTGTTTTTTCTTCTTCCTCTGAGGACTGAATATGTAGAGATTTTCAGCTTATTTACTCTCACGTGCATTTCAGATGTGCTGCTCTGTGTTCAGCAGCTGCTGTATGTGGAGGAAATGAAGGATCTCATTAAGAGCTTGTTGTGATTTGAAATCTCTACGCTTTATTAGAAGGCATGTGATTATTAGAGGAACGATTCATCTGCGACGTTATTCTGCACATTTTTAGTCGTGTGGTAATCCGTTATTGTTTTTCTAGTTTACCAGTGTTTTCATCTTGAGCCCATTGTCCATGCGGAGCAGCTACAGTCGTGTGTCGTGAGCGTGTTTGTGTGTTGTTGTTGTTGTTGTGGCGATTGTGTGTCTGAGCGCAGCTGCGGTTGCGTGTCGTGAACACATTTGTGTTGTTGTGATTTTGAAGCGCTGCGTCTGAGCGCAGCTGCAGGGCTTGACGGGCCTCCTGACACCATCTGCTGTCTGACATTAAAGACGCTTGTGCTCTGCCTGCAGCGGAGCGTCTTCAGACGAGTTTTACTGGAGAACTCAACCGCTGGCGTGAGTGCTGATGCAGCAGACGTGATGAATGATCACTGCTAGTGCTCTTTCTAACTCCTGTTTCATGTCGTCTTATTGTTATATCTGTCTTTCTGGATTTTGAGATGTTTAGGGTCAGTGAAGCACTAAAGTGCTGCTGCTGAATCTTCTTTTGCTTCCTTTACTTTTTGCTTCTGCTGCTTCTTTCTTATTCTTTTTCTCCCTCTTGCTTATTTTTATTCTTATTCTGCTGCTGCTTATTTACATATATTGTGGAACAATTGAAGTATCTTCAGCAAAATGTACCACTGTGTGTGTGTGTGTGTGTGTGTGTGTATAAACTAGAGAAAGTGCTCAGGACGGAAACACACGTCTTAATGTAAATGACTGAAGTGTTTTCAGTTTTTCTTAGCAAGAATGCTGTTGATTTATTTGCGTGTCATGTGGTGAACATGAACGTAAGTTACAAACTGCATAATGCAAGTATATCATTTATCATTTTTGTAATGCAAGTTATACAGTGTGATAGATTGACAGCTGAGGTTGTGTTTCTGTGTGTGCCGGTCAGCGTTTGTACAGTTACCGTAAAGTTTGATGATTCTGCAGTGTTTGTCCGAGGTTGAACGCGTCACAGAGAGTCTTTGGACTGACATTTGAAGAATGTTTCGACCGTTCATTTCGTTTGACTGCAGTCGTGACCTTCACGCTCGCACAGACGCGTGAGTTTAGAGCTGTCGGCGCCGAACGCTTCACGAGCGCTCGTCTAGATCTGCACAGATCTGTGCTGTGCGCTTCCTTCATCAAAAGAGCCTGCTCAGTAAAGACTGTAAAAAAAGAAAAACTAGTGGAACACAGAATAAGTTATTTTTGAGAAATGTCAAAATATCTTTTTTTGTTTCTGTTTTTGGATACACATGAGGGCCGTGTAAATAAAAGATGACAGAATGATCATTTTTGGTGAACTGTAGATCGGAGTTGATCGCTAAGGCTTGCGTTGTGACCGTATCCAGATTGGTCAGGAATCGAGCGGCCGCGCGAGCAGATCCGGCTCGTGTCGTGTTCTCCTGAACTTTGCTGCCAACGGTTTTGCAGTAATTAACCTAATTCAGCTGAGCTGTTAAACGTCTCTCAGGTCAATATCACAACTAGACACTGATGAATCTGCTGCGCGGGAGCGAGCGGAGCGCTGAACTAGAAGCGTCTCTAATGAGCTGCAGCAGGACCGAGGCGTTTGACCCGTGTGAAACGGCGCTTGAATGTGAAACTCATATCTGCTATTGTCTTACGCTGCTTTTCTCACGTTTCTCAGCGGGGCGTCTTACATTTTCAATGAACCTGCCTGGCGTTTCATCTTCTCTCGCTCGCTGGCTTTAAACGGATCAGTTCTCTGACGAAAGATTGATGTGTGTGATGTTTTGAGATGTGTGACTATGAAGCACGGCACTAATCCAGTCTTTCTCTCTCTTTCTCTCCTTCGTGCTGTCCCGGAGCAGAAGAGTACGCTGTGGAAGGTAAGCCGGCTGATTAACGACAGTTTAAGATGGTGTGTGATGTTGAGGATTGGCGTCGGCGGCAGCGAGGCCGTTCTCAGATTGGACTGCGGTTTTGGCGACTTCTGGGGGCTTTGATTTGCTGCGAAGCGAGATTCACTCTTCCTCCTTTGTTTCTTTTCTTCTTATGAGTTGGTTTGATTTTCGATCTTTTCGATCAGTTGTAACGGAGCAAATGCGGTCGAACGGCTCGCCGCGGCTGTTTTACGGCACGGCAGGTCAGACTCGCTCTGTAGACGTAGACGGCTGTCGTGCGACGCGCTGGAGCAGGTGCGTGAGCTCAAAGGTTAAACCCTCCCGACGGTGTCGCTCTGGCGTCTGACGGATACGGCGCGAGACCAAACTCCGCTCGCGTCCGTCGAGGGCCAGATGTATTTACCCACAATTCCCCCGCAGGCTGGATTTGTCTGCGTAATTGATGGCGCCGTGCTTCTCTCAGGTGTGTGTTTGGGGATAAGGCGCAGGTATCTGGATGTTTTCCCTCTATCAGGACGCTGCTGATGGATTACCCTTCTCTACCCAGCATGCCTCGGGAGGGACGCCGCTATGGCAACGGAGGAGGATGCGTGTGCGTGTGAGCCGGTGACGATGGCAGGATCCTCGTGGATGTTATGGACGTGTTTTCAGACGGTGTTTGCAGCTTGATGTACGCAAATCTGATAATATAGTGAAAGCTGAACATTTGTAGTTTAAGCAAATATTATTAAAATGTATAAATGTAAACAAATGAACATGCTTTCAATAATGACCTGTCCTCGTGTCGTTCCAAACCCGCAAGACCTTCGTTCGCACAAATGAAGGTATTTTTGATCAAATCCGAGAGCTTTCTGACCCTGCGTAATACAGCAATGGTACATCCACGTTCAAGGGCCAGAAAGTTAGCAAGAGCATCGTAGCGGTTGAACGTAGTAGTTGCGCTGCTGCAGGGTCAGAACGCTCTCGGATTTCAGCAAAAACATCTTAATCTGACGGGTTTGGACCGACGTGAGGGTGAATAATTAAAGACAGAATTTTTATTTTTGGGTGAACTATCCCTATAAGTATTCAGTGTTGTTTGATGAACGCTATAGTGAAGACAGAAATCTGCTTGAAAGCATGAAAGCACTGGTTGACTCCCTGAAAAGGTGCGGTGCTGTGTTCGGGGAGTCGAACAGGTTTGGAAAAACATGAGTGAGAGGAAATGATGGCAGAAGTTTATAAAGCTGTGAGTAACTGTGGTTTTCCTCCTGCTGGAGCGCGAATCCTGATGCTCTTCTCCAGCAGCACATCATGAGTCTGACTTCAGACTGATCTCTGTCTGTTCTCTTTCTCTGAGTCTGTGCAGCTTCTACAAAGAGGGAGAAACAGTTGATTGTTTCAGACCCTCGTGTCAGGTCTTAGTCTGGTTTTGTGGCTGTTCTGACCGCAGCGGGTGACATTTGCTGGTGTTGTGCTGGTCAGTCAGTAAACTAGAGAGGCCTTAACGTGGGAACGTCGTGACTCTAGAGATCTCGGCGCCGACCTGGACGCGATCGACTGTCTCCAGTCAGATCCACAGAAGCGTCCAGTCAGGACCTGTGGATTAAAGCATCTGAAACATGAATTTATGCAACCATACAGACAGAGAGCGAGACGAACATAAACGCTGAAAAAACTGATTCCTGTAAACGCCAGAAGACGAGTACTGGCCGTTTATGTAGTAATTAGTATGCAAACCTCTGATATTTGAAGAGTCAGCTTATTTTTGCCCATTATATGACTGATTATCTATGATTCAACTAACCCTGCAAGACTTCATTGGATTGCAAAAAGGCTGTTTTGTTAATTAGCTTCAGGTCTTGAAACAGCTCTATCATCTTCAAAAAAAGTGTTTTATTACATTCACATTTATGCATGTAGCAGACTGCAGATGATGCTCGATGGGGTCCAGTGCTGTTTGGTTCCTGAACGTTCTTCAAAAGATCATCAATTATATATATATTTTAAGTCATACAGATTAACCTAAGGGTGAGTCAGTGATGTAAGAAAGATAATTTGTGAATGATATTTCCTGTTCAGTTTCATTTCCAGGTACTAATCTTTTTATGCTTCTAATCATTTCCAATTTGGATGTATCTAATCGGTTCCAAATCTTTGGTGTAAAGGAGAAGTCCACTTCCAGAACAAAAATTTACAGATAACGTACTCACCCCCTTGTTGTCCAAGATGTTCAAGTCTTTATTTCTTCAGTCGAAAAGAAATTATGTTTCTTGAGTAAAACATTCCTGAATTTTTCTCCATGTAGTGGACTTCAGTGGTGCCCCAAAGTTTGAACTTCCAAAATGTAGATTAAATGTGGCTGTAAATGACCCTAAACGATCCCAGCCGAGGAAGAACTGTCTTATCTAACGAAACGATCGGCCATTTTCTAAACAAATTGACAATTTGTATACTTTTTAACCACAAATGCTCGTCTCGTTTAAGTCTGCGCAAACTGTTTTTTTTTTGGTGCAATATGGTCAATACAGTTGATACAGATCTCGTTTTCTTTCCTGACTTCAAAATCGCCCTACGTCGCTGCAGAAGTACCGACGCAGTGTTTACAAAGTAAACGTTGAAGAAGAAAATTCGACATACCCTAACTGTAGTGACCCGGATTACACAGACTACACGTGCGCATCGCAGAGACGAGACGAGACGAGCGTTTGAGGTTAAAAAGTACATAAATTGTCAATTTGTTTAAAAAATGACCGATCGTTTCTTCCTCGGCTGGGATCGTTTAGAGCCATTTGAAGCCGCATTTAAACTACATTTTGGAAGTTCAAACACCATTAAAGTCCATGATATGGAGAAAAATTCGGGAACGTTTTACTCAAAGAACATAATTTCTTACCGACTGAAGAAAGAAAGACATGAACATCTTGGATGTCAAGGGGGTGAGTAAACTATCTGTACATTTTTGTTCTGGAAGTGGACTTCTCCTTTAAGTGTTATTTTCAGTTAGCAAAACCAGTTTCTTGTTTCTTCCAGATTTTTGTCAGGCAATCTTTTGTCCTGATTTAGTGAGCAGTGAACGGTTAGATAACCCGCCTGTTATTATAGGTGAGTTGCCGTCGGTCGTTCCTCCCCGGACAGCCGTACTTAAGCCGGATGGCTAATTGTTGACCAACCTAGATTTTGGCCCTGGCAACCGGCTCGGTCTTGGATGCCCTATTTTCAGGGGTTCGTCTAATTAGCGCCTCTGACCGGGTCCTCAGAAGGTGTGGTGAGATTGATGAGATTGAGCGTCTCTCAGGTGCCCGTGGGGAAGGAGGCTCTCGTCTGCCAGAGAAAAGCCCCGCAAATGGATGAGCCGGGAACGCCGTGACCCCGTTCTGCTCTCAAACCTGTCATGTGCGTTTCCTAACCGCGTACGGCCGCGGAACGCCGGCGCACGTGAGCTCGGATTCGCCCGGGATGAGTTTGTAATCATTTTTGCTGCTTGTTCTGCAGTAATTCAGAGGTTCTGGGAGTTCACAAAAGTTGTTCGTCCTCGTCACACCCGATTCGTTCGTCGGTCGTTTGACTGTAGATCTGCCGATCGGGCCGCCGTCCTCCAGACAGAGCGTCCTTATCTGCCCGATCCCAGCTAACGATCGTTCCCTCTGGAACATTCGGGATTAAACCTCATGACGCTCGGAAGATCTCGGATATTTCCTCCTCTCTTGGCCGTAAAATGGAAGGCTGATGTCCTCTGTAGATAGGAGATTAAAGTTTGCAGTTATCACAGATTAGAGTGGATCAACTAAACCAGATTATGGATTAGTTCAGAACATTCTCCAGAGCAGACCAGAGTGAATTTTTGTCATTCTGTCTGTTATGGGTTTGTGCGATATACAGATGAAACGCTCCGTCGTGGCTCGTTGTAGAAATGAGAAGATATCAGCGTCCAGCTTTGCTTTGATCTAACATGGATCATAGATCTGAGCCCATAAATGTTCATGTTTCATTCATCTAGTTGTACAGTATGTTTGTCATTTATAAAGCAGCAGCAGTGAACAGAGTCGTCTGATGAGGTTCATGCAGATGTTTGATGAACGATAACTCGTGTCGGTGGCCTGCAGAAATAATAATTGAAGGAGTTGTCCGTTCGTGGCTGGATTTGCTCGTATTTGCCTGTTTTATCTTCCCACGTAGCTGTGCCGACGCGGTTGTTCGGTCTCGGTTTAAAGTCTGTGTTCTTCACGCTCTCTTCATGGATTTTCACCTGTTATTTTCACCTCTCGTTGCTGTCGTCTCAGTCATACACACCTTTAACCCTCGACATCAGCCTGACCAGAGGCAGAATGAAGCTTCAGAAACGCATGAAGAACAGAGAGACCATGTGACTACAGCAAACCTGAGGCGTCCAATCAGCAGGCGGCTTTTCACCTTTCCGATCACCAGAAATGATTCGTCTGTAGTCACACTGGAGCGTTTGTGAAGAACTTTCTGGAATGAATAGATACTTTTGATTTAACAAACAACTCAGTAAACATAGTATATTTTCACAACCAAAGAGAGATCTCAAAAGAGGAAAAGAGTCTCAGAAATCCAGATGGTTCTTAAAGATTCACAAGCGTTTAGCTGGAGCCACTGTAGAGTAGGTTAGATTGAACATTTGAGTGTTTTGATTGGTGTGTGTGTGTGTGTGTGAGGAACCTATAGGTGACAGGTTCAGATCTCAGCAGTGTCCCCTCAGTGCTGATCTGCAGTCAGTCACTGGTTCTTTCTGAGGGGATTCTGCTGGATCTGCTGGCTTTCTTGCTCATATTACAGTTTGATGCCTTTTTCTTTTGCTTTGTTCTTATTTTTACACGATCGATCTGCTGGAAATCTGTATCCCTCTTCTGAAAACTCACAAATCCTTACTTACAGCTGTTACTAATAGCTTTTGTGTAATTATGGGATGGATGTGGTGTATGGTTGCTAGCCTTGAGCGATATGCTCAATTTTCATATCGCCCTATCGTCAGCCTGTGAGATCGCCGATAAACGATATTATCGTGCTAATTTGTTTCATTATTTACTTACTTAGTTTCATTGCTGGCAAATGAACCAACACCAGCATAAGGCCAAAAGCCACCTAATGTTTTCAATATGACTTAATTTGTGTTTAACACAATTGAATAGAAACATTTTAACTTGCTAATGTTTTCCTTAGTTATTCAAAAATGCAGAAAATGAGCGAAGAACATTTATGTTATCAAAGAACATCATCACTGACTAGCCTAGCCTAGCGCGAGTTTGTGCACTTTTAAAAAAAACGCTCCCGGTATCATGAGTGAATAGAATAGTTACATCACCGTATGATAAATACATTTCTTACCCCGTATTTACACTGCACACGTCTGCGGCGCGAAAGGGGGGCGAGTTACTGTGCGACCCTTTTCCGTCCTCTCCCCTCCTTGCTGAACGGGATTGATTTCGAAAGTGAAAGTAAAACCGGAAAAACAGCGCACATTAGAAAGCAACTGCACGCAATTAGAGATTGCACGCTTCCCACCCGAAACGCCCTCCCGCTCACTGTGATTTGTGCCTCTGTATTTATACCAGACACCTCCGGCAAGTTTCTGAAGCGCCCCAGAAGCGGCTCTCTGCACTTTATCGCTAAAGTTAGGCGTCTGCTCTATTTTTGATGGATAATATTAATAATCGTCTTGCAACAGGCGATATCTCTGACTGTCGTCGATACGCGATACTACCGTCTGTCGGCACGGCCCTAATGGTTGCCTGTCATTTCACAGCTATTAATCAGAAAGTGACTCAAAAGATCTCGATCAACACTATCTCAGTGTGTGAAAACAGACTACAGAAAGTCCAATTTCTGTTGAAAGTATGTTTAGAACAATGCCTTAGGAACTAGCTCAAATTAAGTAAGTTTGTTTTATGCTTTGTTTTAATCAAGTTTATTTTATTAGTAAGTAATGAAAATGTTTTTATGCTTTTAGTTTTAGTTAACTGTAGTAATAACCCTGTTCAGAACACGTATTGATTCAAGGCAGCTTCACAGAAAGTCATACTGTAATGTCTGTAAAGCTTTAGTGTTTTAATAAAGCAGGTTTTCGAGTCTAGCAGACGGTCAGACTGGCAGCGGTGATTTTCAGACAGTTTTGTTGTGCGTTAAAGCATCGAGCGTGTGTTCGGTCACAGTCGTCGCGCACACACACACACACACACGTCTGGAGCGGTGAATGCCTGAATTACCCACGTGTGTCTCTGATGAAACTCTTCAATCCGTCACATTGAAAAGCCTTTCACACGTATTTTATGATGGTTTTAAAGAGACTCGTCCTCCGTGTAAATGTCATACGCTCGCTGTAATTGCTCTGACCTTTGGAACGCTTCAGTGTGGGCAAACATGTCATGTGACGACCTGCAGCAGGAAATGACACAATGTCTCCATCCTGTGATGTAACGACCGAGTGACGCGTCTGCACACGCGTGTGTTCGAGCGCTGGTGCTGGCGCACTTTAAGTTTTTTATTGAGAGTAAACTTGAGGAAAGTGCAGCTAAATCTGACGGTCACATGAGTCTCAGTGGAAACTCCCGTCTCACCCTCTTCTGAATCGACTGTATAAAGGAAAACACACACACATATACAATATTTGGAAACTCAAGTCACTCTTCAGCATGTATGAATTGCGTTGCGTTAGATGCAAATATCAAAACAAGTGGCTTCTGTGCTGAAGTGAAGCTGGAGATTTTCTCTTCACTAACTTCACCTTTTTCTCGCTCATTAAACCTGATGATCTCGAGGTGATTTTCATGGATGAGTGGAGTCAGATCTCCTCAAGATTTCATAGCAAGCCACTAATGTACTTCATCAAACTGACCGAAGTTCATGAAGTTTGACCGAAGAATGCTCTCGTAATATATTTCTTTAAACTAAATGCCACTTGTTTCAATATTTTGTTATATAATGCAAGGACATTTATATAGTTTTAAAGTACATTTAAATACATTCGGCAGCTGAGTCCAGTTTCTTCGAGTTTGTGAGTGAGACTGAAGTGGTTTGTGATTTTGAGTGGATGAATGCTTTGAGATTCAGACAGAAGCGCTCACACACCATCTGGACCCTGAGATGGGCAGGTGTGTGTGTGTGTGTGTGAAGGTGTTTAGTGTTGCGTTTCTTGATCTGTGCCGAGTGTGTGTCGTGTTGTCAGGCGCTGGTTTCCGTGGTAACGCTGCGACCGCTGACCTGCGTGTCCTGTGATAAACTGCAGAACTCTTTCATAAATGCATCCGTCCGTCTCTCTGAGCGCATGCATATTCATTATAATAATGATCAGAGAGCTGCATATTAATGAGCTGACAGATATTTGACACATCACAAACCCACACATAGAATGGCCATAACTCTGAAAGTGTGGTGTAACGGGCAAACGCAGCAGCTCATCTTCATTGTACGAGTGTTACTAAAGTGCTGGAGCTGCTGTGAGTTTTCACACACGTACAGTGACTGTATTCATTATACTCAGCAACCTGCAAACAGCTACTGAATGATAGAAACTTTAAGACAAATCCTTCATAAAAAACATAAAGGAAAAGGAAAGGAAAGGACGTGACGTGTGGCCAAGTATGGTGACCCGTACTCGGAATTTGTACACACAGTAGTGACCACACGCCGGAGCAGTGGGCATATCGCTATCGTTGCGGCGCCCGGGGAGCAGTTGGGGGTTCGGTGCCTTGCTCGAGACTCACCTCAGTCGTGGTGTTGAGGGTGGAGAGAGCGCTGCTTATTCACCCCCCCACCTTCACCTTCCCCCTCACAGCCTTTCGGTCACAAGCCCGACTTGTACTGAAAAAGTAATTGGTGTCATTCTTCACTAGCAGTGGCTCCTGTTTACTAGGTTAATATCTGCTTTCTGTGGATGCTGAGCAGTGAGATCCTCGACTGCTGTTTAAAGAACAGACTTTATTTAGTTTGTCTGTTCATCTTTTTATTTATTCATTTATTTGCTTATTATGTACTGCAGTAATTTTATTTATTGATTGTAATCATTTAGAGTACACAGAGCTTGGTAAAGTTTGACTGATAACAGCTTAACTGGTTGATTTATCTGAATGGAGACATTCCATAGACTTCTGTCGTTTCTATGTACAGCGAGTTAAAAATACCCTAACCTAAGACTGACCCGCATGCTAACGCCAACAGAAAACTTACCATGTTTAGCTCAAATTTGTCCCTAAATTATGGTTAATACAAGGTACAAACACACAAACCTGATGAATATTTCACACACATTCTCTTTTTTTAGTTTCTCTGAATGTAGAACTGCTAAAGAGCAAATCTGTCATCTGTTCGGTCTGCCGCTAACAATGAACAGCACACGCGCACACACACACACACACGGTGTGTTTGGATGTTTATCGTTATAGAGGTCTCTCGTTAGAGAACAGACAGAGGAACGAGTGGATAAATCAGTGGATCTTCGCTTTAATTAACGGCTTGTTTTGGTCCCACTGGAGTCTGTGGAGAATCGTATGGAATATTAGCACACTGCATACTGAACACTACATACTACATGACTGCACACTACACACTGCATAATGTACTTTAAGATGCTGCATGACACACAAATTCTTAACGTAGTGTTTGAGTAGTGTTTAAGCAGGACTTTGATCATCTCAGGTCTGATCAGTGTTGAGCTTCATTCAGAACTCAATTGAAAATGCCTTTTAAATTCCTATTCATTTCCAGACTGAACTGAATTTTGAGATGGTAAACAGAGGGCAGAATTACAATTTGAATTTCAGTACAAGAATTTACACAATGTACAGGTTGTTTTTTTTTTTTGGAAGTCTCTTAGTGAATGTTGAAGTTTGTATCAAATAAGATGAGAATTGCTCATGTTAGTTCTGTAGACTGTAAAAAATGTGGACGTAGTGTCCGTGACGTCACCCGTAGGTTTCCGAAGAGCATTTTTGAAGCTCTTAGTGGGCGGGAGTCAGCCGTCGCCATCTTGGAATCGCGTC
>JAHKKF010534134.1:41164-55712 GCA_019740295.1 Labeo calbasu
GCTCTTAGTGGGCGGGAGTCAGCCGTCGCCATCTTGGAATCGCGTCACTGCACGTCACTCCCGGATAATCGAAAATGGGCAAAGAGGCGGGACGTGGGCGGAGCTGGTTGCCGGAACCCCGCCCGCCTAGTGCGACGGTGGTGACAGCAGCGGTAATCCACCCGTCACTCAAGTGGCCACGCCCTAAATTATGCAGAACTTTAAGGCTTAATATAATTTAAACAGGTGAGTTATAAAAAAATTCACCCTAAAAAATTAGCTATATAGACCAAAACCACTTTTTGTACCAGGCTGTAAACATATTTCTTTCTGCTGTGAAGTTGGGCATTTTAACATGGCGAGTCTATGGGATTGACTCCCTTTTACAGCCAGTCTCTAGCGGCCAGTCGATCAACTGCAGTTTTAGTCACTTCCGTGTTGGCTTCGAGAGGGAGACCGGGACGTCGCCGCTCGGTTGGTTCACGTTAACTAATGTAGTAGTAGTAATGTTAACAAATGGCAACGTGTTGAAAAATGTTACCCATTTAAATAATGTTTTACCCATTTCTTGTTATAAACAGCAATGCTTCAAAACAGCATTTATGTAAAATAGAAATGTTTTGTTACGCTATAAATGTCTTTTAAATGTTTTTTTTTTTGTAACACTATAAAAGTTTTAATGGTAGTGTATGTACTAATGAATTAGAGTTCAAATAAACTGTAAATCCATTTTATCAAGGCGGTTTTTGGATTGGCAGAGTCTGAAGTTTTTCTGAAGGTTTTCTAAGCCTTACAGACGCACCCATCTCTCTGAGATCAGCCACAGATCACCTGTAGACACTATATACCTCACCATAGTCCACAGATCTATAGACAGGTGTGGAAGAACACTTTACCTCTCAGAATGTTGTTAGTGGTTGAATTTGCATTGTAATCAAGTAAATTCCAGAATACATAGGCAGAAAAATAAATGTTTGAGAAAATGTTTTTGAACTTCCTGTGAGACGAGACCAAATCAATTCAAATTTCCACACGTGAACTGAATCAGAGCCGGTTGTGATCTAATATAACGTAAGATTTTATGAATCTAATGATATTTTCTATTCTGGAAACACTCACACAGACTGCACTGCATTTCTGCAGCTGTGTTTAAGACATAATTGAGTGTGTTTATTAAAGCACTTTCCTCATGGGACACTCACACACACACACACACACACACACACACAGAGCTGTCTCTCTCTCTCTCTCTCTGTCTGTGCTGTTTTTTGTAGGTGCTGCAGGTGCAGAGAGATGCATGATGGGAACTGTAGTCTGACGGCTGATAAGTTGATTCAGGTCATTTATAACACGTTTCTAGTCCGGATAAACGTCACTGAACGCAGGAGGGGTTCTTATCTTGATAACAAGTGGGTTTTGTAGGTCAGTTTTATTAATTGCTCCTTTTGGACTGAGAAGGACGTTTAGATGCGTGTTGTATAATCCAGTGAAGGAAATGTGAGCCCAGACATAATCTTTCTGTCGTTCAGGCATTTTGACGCTCTTGTTGGTGAATATCCGTGTTTTCTTCACAGGTTTAATAGAGGCGTGAGAGAAGCAGCAGAAAGGCGGCGTTACCTTCGGCTCTGAAGGTTCCCGTGTGTGTCGCCGCTGAAGAAAGATCTCCAGGCGTGAAGAGCGTTTGCGGCGCGTGTCGCCCGCGGCGGATGTCGAGCTGCTGTCTTTGATAAGACCGCGCTGAGTAATATTGATTTGAAGCCTGCGGTTTCTCATCACACACGTGTGCGACTGTCACCGTTTACGCGCTTCGGTCCCGATCGCGCTAGACTGAGAACACGTCAGAAATAAACTCCGCGGGCCTCGCCCGTTCACGGCTTCAGATGAAGGGTTTCTCGCACCGGTTAACAGCGAATGAATAGAACATGGAGCTGGTGCTTGTTTCATTTTTAATATAACGATAGCTGGATTTCTGCTGTAGTCAGAGTCTTTAGGTTCATGCGTCCTGAGGTTCTTTGCATTTATTTTGGATCAGTGAAGCTCAGATCATGATGTTAATGGAGTAACTGGTTAAATAAACGTTTTTCAGCTCATTTGTGAAGGGTAACTTTGACCCCATCTGTTTTTTCCAGGTTTAGATCATGTCCGTGTGCTAAAGTGAATTATTGATTGAGTTTCTCAGTATTATTGATCTCTGCTCAGGAAGCGCAGCGGCGGTTTCTCTCGGTGTCTGAGGTCACTTCCTCCCACACGCGTGTCACGGCGCGTCTCGACGGTTCACGAGCGCGTTTAGTGGCCTGTGTGGAGGATGCCGCTGCGATATCAATGTTTGATCAGTTAAACGCAGAGCTGCTTCGTTTTCCTGTAAACTGAATGAAGTGCCGCTCAGAAACTCTCTGAGTCCAGCAGAACATTTCTGAGGGTTTTGAACTGGATTACGAGCGATTCAGTCAGTCACTGACTCACAGTGTGGGCGAGAGACGCTCTGATCAAACGCAGGAGAGACAGTCAGTCAGAAACCACAGCGCCTCGCGTCTCTTAATATCTCGCGTCCCTCGTTAAATGTGCCTGAAACCGTTAACGTTTAATTTCTGAATGTGCACAAGGCGCATCTTTTTTAGCACAAACAGATTCATATTCCAGTTTCGTTATATGCCTTACATTTCTTGACATCATTTTATTTATTTATTTATTTTGCTGAATAGCAGCTAAACTCAAGCAGTGATCAGCATGCAGGAAATAGAAATAAGTGACTTTTTGATAATATATGTGTGTGTTCTTCCAAAAAATTCCATTAGTTTGGAGCAATTCATTTATTTACATTATTTATTTTGGGAGGAAAATTTGCTTGGAAATCCATTTGATGTTTGCCCTTCTTCTTTTTCTTTCGGTATCGCGTAGCGTGATTTGTTTTCTGTAGACTTTGTTTTTGCCGTTATAAAGTCGTCTCGTAGCGTCTCTGACTGCACGCAAGTATCATGACACGTCCTCCTGTGAATGTGTTCGGATGACATGATTGCAGTGATTATAGTCATTTTCTGAGCAGATTTAATGACCCGTAACGCCGGACGCTCACACCGACACATTAAAGAGCTGACATATTCATCACAAACATATGTGAGACACATCTGCTGGATTACACTAATAACGTCAGGAAATATAAGGGAAATTATACCGTTTCATGTATAAATGAAGGTAAATGCTGCTGAAATATTGAATGTATTTGCATACATGTTAAATGTTAATAATATGAGAGAGCAAACACTTGAACCCAAAGACCGACAGACTGAAATCATGTCATTTGGCCAGAAAATACGTTCATGAGTCTGTTTTATTATCTAGTTTTATTCCTGGAGGTGTTCAGGCAGGTGCCCGTCTGTGGCGTCGTCTCAAACATTCACTGATTGTCGTTTAATGAGGGTTGTGATGTGACACATTGTGCCTATTTGTCAGATGGTGTTCAGTGAGGATCTGTGGGTCAGCGTTCATCATGGCTGATCTTGTAAGTGCAGATGTTCTGCGGTGACACTGATTTCAGTTCAGTCAGGTTTTCACTGATTTGAATTTCAGGTTTTCAATCTGCTTTTTCTAACACGCGTTCGGCGTTATATTCCCCGTCTCCCTCTCTCTGTCTCTCTCTGCAGTCCTGTGGAATCATGGGAAGTGTTTCTCAGGGAGCAGATGGCTGTTTGGGCATGTGTGACACCGTCAGACGCCGCAGAAAATAACTTTGTGTCATCCTTCAGTTTGTAAAATTAAAAAAAAAAAAAAAAACTCAATTGGGACGCGTTTAACGGTGTATCTTCAGTCAAATGTCATCGTGCAGCCGCTCCACTTCCGTCTGATTGCGCTGAAGATCCGTGTGACCTGTACAGAGAGTTTATCTGAGACGTTAACACTAACATATCAGACTTTCTGTAATAAATATGGATGATTTGACAGACAGACACATGCTAACTGTCCCATAATTGAAGAGTCTGAACAAACACTAAAATATATGTATTAAACAGTGTCCTAAGAGGCTGACGGGATATAAAATGATCCTCATTAGTTGTAGCGTGTGTGTGTGTGTGTCGTCAGTGGTTCAAGAGAGGCAGATGTTCGGATGTTCATCAATAGTTTCCAGGACTGAAGGGCTGAATGAGGCTCGTGAGGGTTTGAAGAGCTCCGGTTCCTCTCATCCAAATGTGCAGCTGTGAACATGAGCACAGTGACTCACAGAGATTCATGACCAAACCTGATGTCACACTACATACACACACGGAAAACTAAAGACAAAGATCACTTCATGAGCATCAGTGGAGAAAGAGATGATGATGATGATGATCTCCATCATACAAAAGTCCATTTAAACTACAGATCTCAAGTCTTTCCTTCTGTCTCTCATGAGTAAAGAAACACACACACACACACACACGCTGGTCTCGTTTGTCTGGTCGGTTTGTCTCAAGTCAGTTGCTGCGACAGTCTAATAGAGTGAATTTAATGCAGTTAGTTTAACAATTGATTTATCTGTTGATCATTGCTTTGAACTTTCAAATAATTTAATAGAAAAACTCCAGTAATTACTAATTATTAAAAGTTTTAATTCATTTGAATCCTTTATTTAAAAAAACATGATCCTGCACAGTGTTTTTTCTCTGAATAATGTGTAGTTTGAAGGCAAATAAAGGGAGGAAGAAAAAACAAATATAGTGAATGTATGAATGTAGGCTGTCACTGATCGCTGACCTTTTTAAAGCAGAAGTTAAAATCACTCAATTAAAAATGAAAGTAGAATTAAACTGAATGAAAATTCAGAGAGATTCATAACTAGAAAAGCAAAATTTAGGAGAGACTGATTTCCCAGAATGCATTGCTGTCATCAGTGTGATGTATAGCTGTCATTAATGAGGATGGTCACGTATCTGCAGGATAAAAGCAGCTTCACTCCAGCAGAAGAATAGACTGATAGAGAGAGAGAGAGAGAGAGAGAGAGAGAGGGCAGGGAGGAGTTCGGTTTCCCAGCATGCTTTGTGTTTGGTGCAGGTGAGTGACGGTGTGATAAGAGCTGATGGTAAGCTGCACTCTCTCTCTCTCTCTCTCTCTCTCTCTCTCTCTCTCTCTCTCTCTCTCGCTGACATTTCGCCAGGCGTGTGTGATGGACGGCCTGCGGGCAGACGAGTGTTTGTGCGCTGAGCGGGTCTGGCAGAAAGCGATAAGAAGCGACCACACACACTCACACGCTCCAACACACACACACACATTCTGGCCAGAGAAACATTCTTGCGCTGTGACACAGATGTAAGCATAAGAAATCACACACACACACACACACACGCTCTGGCTGGTGTTTTTCATGCGGTTTGTGACGGCGACTGAGACCCGTAACACACACGTGCAGGTACAGTCGGACGGTCACAGGCGTCCGTAACTTCTGCTCCACCGCAGGGCGACAGACGAAGCGTTTGAGACGCGAGATGCACCGATCATTAAAATAAAGAGAAAATAACAAGATTTGCACCATCCAGACACTCACGTGTGAGCGACCTTCCTTCACGACTCAAATTGAAGTTCCAAACGTAGGTTCGGGAGGAGCCTAATCGTTCAGTCCTGTCAATTACGAGCCTGTATAAGCAGCAGTCAGTGTACCGTCCCAGCGACAGTTCTTCCAGCATCCCTCCGCCTCCCCAGCTCCTCCTCTATTTCCTTCATTTCCCTTTCACATCATACAATCATAGGGTGGGTTCTAACTCGGAGCTGGAGCTGAATGTTGAGGACAGCAAGTCAAGGTTGTTTACTATTATCTAGCAGGACTGAATGACAGGCAAACTCCTGAAATAACACACTTTCGGATGAACGCGAGCCGTCGGTGCGTTCTGAGCTCATGTGCGTTGTCGTTTCTGTCTAGAATCGTGTCACGTGTGTGACATCATCCGGCGCGTCTCTTGCGGAGGTCAAGGCTGAAGGGTCTGGCGGGCGGATGAGGTGGATGGATTCGCTCCACGTCTGCTGTAGTTTCACACCGATTCACCCAGTGGCAGTTTAAAGGTCTCGACTCTTGAACTCATTTACATCGTTCATGTGCGTGAGACTAATATCCTCCGTGCGGAAGCCGATTCAGTGTCTGCCACAGCCAGACGGTATGTACTGTATATATCATGGCAACAATATGAAGTGTCTGTCCACAGAGATTGTGCTGTCATTTATATTTTGATTTGTAAATATATCCTCGCAGTACGTTTCTTGACGCGCTAAAGCGATAAAGAATCGTGCGTGATAGAGAAAATAGAGCAAAGGAAGTGCTTGATGTTCTAATGAGATCTTGAGTGCAATAATAATGCTTGAGAAAGGATTCAGTGCAATACACGCGCTGACTGACACTCGCCTGAAGCGCGTGCTGGAAGTTCAGACCGCTCGCTATCATCAGTTCAGTTCTCTTTTACGCTTTATTGTGTTTGAACCGTCAGATAGATGCAGAATAACATCCGAATGAACACAAACTTGTGGATCTGCGCTTTAGCTCCTAAGCTGGGGACACGCTACACGACTAGCAGAAACATTCTAAGACTGACCTCAGCGCACTTAACGACCGTTTCCATCGACTGGAACAGATTTGAGTCTTTGACAATCGGAAAGGAGCAGCACAAACCTAATGACCTGATGAGTCGCTCCACTACACAACACACCTAACGATTGGTGAGACACGACTGGACAAATTCTGTCGAACCAAAGGAAAAACAAAACTAAAAACAACCCACAAACACCGCAGTATCTACCCGCGCTCCCGCCCCACCGAATACAACACTGCGCACACAGCACCGGTGCTTTTATTTCAAACCTGTTTTTGCTATTGAAACGTTAAGGTCGGTTTGACTTGTCTTCGTTTGTGCTCAATATAACAGAAAACATTAGCTTTCCTGCTATGTTGGTGTTCCTAATAAATGTCACAGTCTTGAATGTGTTTTGATCAAGTCTGATGCTTCTCTTTCTTTTTGGAATTATTAGACCCATTTTATTATGTCTTTTCAAATGCCTAGGTCTGTGTTTAATTTCCTTAATTATAACATTTCCAGCGCAAATTTTAAACGTTTATTCAAGCAATAATATATAAATGATCTCATGTAGGCTCATGTCTAAAATCAGGGATTAAAAATGAATTGGTTCTAAGTAAAAAACGGTAGGCTATTTTTTTTCTTTACATTTCCCGAGAACGAAACGAACAAAGTAAAACATTGCTTAATAAATAAAAGGCACTACAATTTACTTATTCCTTTGATACAACTATTGTAGCTATATAATTAATATATTTATATATAGAATAATTTGATTTATGAATTCATTTATGAAAACTTCATCGTGAAGTATATAGCTAGGCTGTTCGTTATGTTTGTAAACTGATTGTGAAGAAAATTCGTTAGCCTAGCCTAAAGTTGATTTAATATTCTTCATAACAAATTTTAAGAAGTTAAAAGTTAAGAAAAAATGGAATTAGCCTGGAATGATCTTTTATTAGACTGCAGATCAAAATAAAATAATTCTTAATAATCTTTAAAATGAGAGAATCACTGACAAAACTATTTAAATCTGTAGCGTTAACTTATGAATTAAAAGAAATAAATCACAAGAAGAGCGATCTGTATTTTTCTCGTAATTAAGATTTTTTACATTTTTGACAAAATGAATGCCGAATGATCGCAAATATTAAACCCGTTTAAAAAAATCTTTGTGAAAATGACTGGTTCTGGAATTCTAAGATCGTAATCTTCAGACAGCACACGTTATGCGACTTTTTGCGCCGACTACAAACAGCGGCTGAGCCCGACCGGAACAGACCGCGACCGACTGGGCACCGAATTCCATTCCTAATCGGCGTGAGAGTCGTGTAGTGTGTTCTGGGCTTTAAAGTCACAGCGCTCCAGTAAACCTGCTGCAGTGTGTGCCATTACTGTTATTGCTTGTCCTTTTATTTCTTTGCATCTTTGTTCTTATTTTCAAGAACAGAAATAACTCATGGACTGTATTGTTGTCATGAAATAAAGTGACCTCCAGCAAAAGTATCTCCAGCAAACGCATCAGACGATCCCGCTCGGTTTCTCCTGGCGTCCGGGATCAGACTCACGCTGCGTTGTGTTTGTTGGTTTGAGTAGGTCAGCGCGTCCTTTCCGCAGAGCTTCGGCGGTTCTGTTCCGGCGTGTCGGAGCAGACCTTGATTTTCCAGGGTTTCCGTCTCTGGGTCTGAGCCTTTTATGACCTCGGATAGATTCGGGTCCGCTGGGATCACGCGCGCGCACACACACCCGTCCGGCCCGCACCCGCGCACAGATATAACTCTCTTTCAGAGCAGGGGCTGCTGGGTAATTGGATTTAATTGGATTTAGCAGCTCACTGACCTTGTGGTCAAACTATCCTGCCCTGACAATGAGACCACAGAGTGTGAGAGGAGCGAGAAGATCCCACACACGCCGTATCCCACGAGTCCTGCTGCTTATTAACTCGTTAATATTCCCCAGTCGTCAGTGTCGAGAGATTCACCCGTTTCCTCTGCTGAAAGGAAGTTTGAGGTCAGAAGCGTCGTGAGCGTTCGTTCCCCGCCGCGCTTTCGCAACGTGCTAATCGGGTATCTAGTTAACCTGTGGACTAACTAACCTGCTTTATTAAAGGCCTGCTGACACATTTCTGAAATCCAGGAGCGGAAAGTCAGTCTCGTGTCTGTGTTTAGAGCTTCAGCAAACGCGTCCGCGAGCGTTTCCATTCCTCAGAGATTCAGAGCGCTTCTGTTTAACAGCTGCATTTACTGCGATACGTCTCATTTACCGCGGTGTGTTTCCCTCAGGCGGGGTCTCTTCACTACACGTGTTTTGTTTGATATATGCATTTGTTCGCCCGTTGCTTTTCCCTTTGATGAAGATAAGCGTGTGGCGTTCGGGGCTCCGGCTATTTGTGTTTTTCAAAGACGAATCATTTCAGTCTTCCTTTCTTCTTTCCAGGTAGCCCTCAATAATTCATCGGTTGCCGTTTGTTTTCGTGGGAGAGGCCGCGGTTTGCTGGCAGCCTGTTGTTCTCTGTAAACGCTGTTCGCTCTGATGTTTTCCTTCACGTCATCTTTGAGCGATTCCTTCACCTCGGGCTCTCGGCGCCCGTCCGTATGCCGTTGACCCGCTCGGATGGATCGGAACCGGAGCGAGTCTGTGCTTCTCTCGTACTGACGTTTACGTCGTTCAGCAAATGTTCTGTCCAAGTAAAACGTAGAAACGACGACAAACACAGTCGCTTTATCATTCAGAGGTGCATGCGCAGAATAAATCAGAGCAGAACAGAAGCTGTAGGAAACTAGTGAAATGAGTTCTCTCTTTTTCTGTTAGTCGTACGTACGTTGAGTCTGTGGTTTCGTGTCTTCAGCTGTTTCTGAAGGTTGTAATGAAGCTCTTATGATTCTGTGAGTTGTTAGCATAAACATGAGTGCAACTGTGGACATTCGGTGGCGCTAACGGGTGCTTTGAGTTGCAGAATCTAAATTTCAGGCTGTCCACCGTGTGCCAAATTCCATCACTTTCCTGCAAATGGTTCTATGGGTGGAAGAATTCAATTCAGTTCAATTCAATTCAGATTTATTTGTATAGCGCTTTTCACGATACAAATCATTGCAAAGCAACTTTACACCAAATTAACGAAGAAGAAGATGACTAGCAATAAGAAAAGGTGCCTCAGCTCTCAGTGCTTGGCCACTAGGAATAATAATACAGATGTATATTATACAATCTTTCTTACATATTTTAATTTAACAGCAAATCTCTGTTGTGCAGCAAATTTTGCCTTATTGTATTAAATCATAAATTCAGAAAATTTAATCTATAAAATTTCTGAAAAAAAAAAATTGTATGCTATTATTGTAATCATTAGAACTTAGGTGATTAAATGGTTCAAGTTTAATGAATTCAATTGATTAGACCTGCTTTTTGATTATAAACAATTAATTCACCCTTTGAACAGAATCCAGAAGAAATGAGAGTGGAACATACTACATTTTGGGAAACATAAAATGGAGCCCTTAAATATAACTGTTGTTAGGTTTTAAGAAATTGCTGATAAATTGTATACATTTCATCATTTCAAGTAATTAGTCATGTTTTTAATTACTAGACTATTCTGAACTGTACTAAAATGTTTTTAAAGGAATCATTTATAGAAAATAAAATTCTTTCATTGTTCACTCACCCACCTCTTTCTTCTGTTTTGAAGTTGGTAACCACTGACTAGAGAAAGCATTTTTCTAGAAGTGTTCCTGCTTGTGATGAAGGCAACATAATAAAGTCAGAATGAGAACGACGGTCTCAGTATGGCTGTAAATAGTGTGCGTGTGTACATGTGTGAATGGTTGGTGTAGGAGGAACGTCCGTCTCCATCCGCGGCAGATTCGGAGAGATTCACGCTTATGACACACAAAGTGGACCGAGAAGCAAAACCATCCTAATCTCTGCCAGAAGCACTTCAAAGGCGCCTTCTATCGCTAATTTCCCCTCATTTTTGCGGCAGAGATGCATGTAAACAGGTTTTTCTGTGAGACAAAGGTGCCGTGTGGAGATGAATCCCTCTGGAGCGCCAGATAATCCCGTTTCCTGCAGGAACGCCACCGCCTCTGTTCCTCTGGCACAAGCTTGGTGTGTGTGTGATGCTGTGCCAGGGCGGGCGGGTGTGTTGGGAGGGCAGGGAGCGAGCGGTGGGCGGGTGCCCGCGTGGGTGGCGCTGCCGGTGGCTTCACCTGCGCTCGGGGCCGGATGCGCTCGTCCGGCCAGCAGCAGTGCATTAACACACACAGCGAGCGCTCGCTCTGATCCGCGCAGGTGATCCGTCAGGCCGCGAGTGAGGAGAGCGTCTGAAAGCACAGCAGATGGTTTGACTTGGACTCACACATGATCTGATGACCTACACACACACACACACACCCCGCAGGACATGCGCTGTTTATTCGTTCCACACGCTCATGCTGGTTCAGTGGACTCATTTAGAGGGACTCATGTTTATGTACAGACGTTTAGTGCTGCAGAGCAAACGGCGTTCTAACAGACATGTGAACAGATCTGAGGAGATTACTGTTTGTTTGTTCGTGTGTGTGTGTGTTTCAAAGGATTGGGATAGATTTTTTAATCTTTTTGAAAGAAGTCTCTTCTGTTCAAGGCTGCATTTGATCAGAAATACAGTAAAAATCTGCGAAATGTTATTCTAATTTAAAACCGCTGTGAATATCTGGTAAACTGTAACTGATTGCTGTGATGCGCAGCTGAATTTTCAGCATCGTTACTCCTGTCCAAACATTTCTGATTATCATCCGTGTTGAAAACAGTTGTGCTGCGGAAACCAATATTTTTGTGGAAATTTTTTTCAGGATTCACAGATGAATAGTTCAAAAGAACAGCATTTATCTGCAATAGAAATCTTTTGTAACATTATAAATGTCTTTACTGTCTCCTCTGATCAGTTGAATGTGTTTTTGATGCATACAAGTGAATATATCTTTCAAAATAGCAGATCTCACTGATGAACACAATGAATGTGACTGAATGTGATGAAAAATCATTCTGAAAGAGAAATGAATGATTCCTATTCAGGACTGAAATCAAATTTTCAAGGTTCATAGTCATCGTAACTACCTTGCTATTAAATACGAGAGGTTTGTGTGTTTTATTGTGTCAGAACATGATGGTAGTTGTTTCTCGGAGCGCTAAAGCCCGAATCACCGTCAAACGCAATTTACAGCTGAATCAAATCCCAGATCAATACGGCCTATAGATTGAGCTTTACAGGATCAGCAGGTCTGAGATCAGCGTGACCCGCAGTTCACAGTGTTTAAAGTCTTCAGAAGTGCGCTGGAAACATATAGAAACACGTGTCAGACGCCGATGATAAGCGCCATGTTCCTCTCACGTGTCTGGCTGGTTCAGACTGTAGAGTGTCTCTCTGGTGCTGTAAATCGAAGGCTCCGCTGTAGACGCGTGGCATTGTGGGACTGTGGAGCGTCTGCTGAACGACTGAATGTAGTGCTGTAATTCAGCCTGTTGCCATGACGACACCGCCCGCCCGCAGCGCTGTGTGACTGACACACGCTCCGACCAATCAGCGCTCAGAATTCGGGCGGCGTGTGTGTGTGTGTCGTTGGCGGCGGCTCAAGGTGAAGCGCGTCACAGTTTATCATGACTGTGGCAGTAAACGCTGTTCTGATGCAGGTGCGCGTTCGGCCGCAGCAATGCGACGTTCGGCCCGTTTATGCAGAGGCGCATCATAGCGGCGGCCGCTTTCTCTCTTTCTCTCTTTTCCCTTTTTTTTTTTTTTTTTTTGTGAAGTCTCCGGCTCGTAAAATAAGTCTGCGGGCGACGCTGCAGCACTATTTCACAGCACACTGACCCTGTCGGCTTGTAAAGTCGGTTAAACATTGTTGAAATATTTGTTTACAAGGTTCAGTGCAGTTTAATTTTCTTCTGATCAACTTTTCTTTCTTTGCTCATCCCAGCAGTCTCTCTCTCTCTCTCTCTCTCTCTCTCTCTCTCTCTCTCTCTCTCTCTCTCTCTCTCTCTCTGCCGCAGATTGTGGTTCTTTTATGGTCATTTTTCTTTCACAGTTTTTTCACAACAAATAGTCATTTATAGTCAATTGTAGTCATTTATTTTATTTCTTCTTCTAATTTTTTCGGGCCTGGAGATCAGGTGACTCACGGTGGAAATGCTCCAGACTCCCTCAGAATGCGAGTGTCTGGTTGTAATGGGCCCTATAGTTCCACTGAGGGAAAGTGATGTTCTGTTGTTCTTCCATGCTAAAACTCAGTTTTCAGTCGGGATTCGCTCTTCAAAGTGAATCCTAACGGCGTTCCTGACGCCTATTCTCCGAAGGTCATTATGTTTAATTAATCTCCAGCCGGGGTGAGATGTGTGTTTTATTAAATCGTTAGCCTTCGCTTTGATGGACAGGTTTAAAAAGCCCTCGCTCAGATGAAGATGTCTTCTGCATTCCAGCAGGTGAGAACGGGACAGGCGCGATCCATTGGCAGAGATCGAAGTGTCCGTGATCGTCCGCGCTCGTCAAAGAAGCCGAAATAATGAGCGCTCGGCGTGAACCTCGAGGGAACGTTTGAGAGGAACGCGCGCCTTCGTAAAGCGTCTCCAATCAGTCAGCGCGAGATGCTGATGCTTTCAGTCGCTCTTCACTCCATTGCTCCTCATTCGCACAGATTTATTCATATTCTCGCTCGGTTTGGTGCTGATGAAGCTCCGGTCGCACGTTATCGCTATAGAGCGCTGCTGACCGCATGATGAATTCCTCGGTTGTTTTCATTGGAAACATCAACATCTTGACGAAGTTTTCATTGTCACTTGCGTTTGCTGTGAGTTTAGCGTGCTAATTGCTTTCAGCTAAGTTACTGGGTAGAGCAGATTTTTTTGTGGCGTCTCTGCGTGAGGACATTAATTTCTCATTACTGTACGTTCGGTGTCGTACCTGCTGCGTGTCGCGTGCGGTTCCTCTCGCTGAGGCTAGCGTTCGCTCGTAGCTGCGTTCAGGACATTAAGCAGAGCTTCATTAGCTCCCGTCTAATGAGAGTGTTAAAATATAACCAGAGAGAGATCATTTAGATGAGATATTAAACACAAACGCTGCAGGCTTTACGCTGCACACATTCACGGTGGAGACGGCGCTTTTATTTCGTAAAAGAAGAGATTTGAGAAGCTCTGATGGTGGAACGTGCATGTTATTGATCGTCTGAATCAACACGATAGGTGTCAGGTGTGTGTGTGTGTGTGTGTGTGTGTACTTGTTCTTGCTACTTTGTGGGGACCAAACCTGAAATTTTTGACATGGTGGGGACCGGCCTGCCTTTAACTGAAAATGGAGTGTTTACTGTTGCCCTTTTGCATTATCGATGCACTATTTCCCATTTAATACTGTTAAGCTGCTTTGCCACAATCTGTATTGTTAAAAGCGCTCTATAAATAAAGGTGACGTGACTTGACTTGTTATTGAGATATTGTTAGGGTTAGGGTTAGTTTTTTATTAATAGAGTTGAAATGAAAGCTTTATTTTTTATTGTTTTTAGCTGTAATACTCCTGGAAGGTGTTCAGATGAACAGCCAGCTGTAGTTTTAGCACGCAGGCCATTCGACGACCCTTTATTTATTTCTATTTAATAGTGTCTTTAACAGACCATAAATGACCCACAGTTTGAGCTACTGTAAAGTTGATCTGCGAAAAGCAAACATATGGTGCATTTAAAACATCAGTTGATGAATAACATCACACCAAATGTTTAAAAATACATTGCAAGTCTAGCGCTTTTAACAATGCAGATTTAACTGCTTCTGTTCTAGAACATTTGTGGTTATCTAATCAAAATATAAAAATATGTTAGTCACACGACGGACAAAAGTGCAGCGCCGCGTCTAGAAGAACTCGCAGCTATCCGCTATCACACACACCGGACGTGTCACGTTCAATTCAAGCGGCGTCTGCAAGACTTTATTTGATCACCAAACGGGCAAAAGTATACTGCTGTCCTTTCTCCACTAATGCAGCATCTAGTCAACAAATTCATCACTTAGTAATGACA